>CM008284.1:29567731-29640375 GCA_002319775.1 Fagopyrum tataricum
TCACAGATATTGGCTTTTCATTCGATTCCTAAGCTTGCAAGTCCTTTTGCCACAATCAAGAATATAGAAGAGGTGCCTTTATGTCTAAGTTTGTTTCAAAGTCCACAAAGGGAAGACAGTTCCCGGGTATGGTGACATAAAGGCAATTGTGAAAGACCTGACGAAAGATGATATCAAGAAAGTGCATGGTCATGAAGAGAATGATGACACTGACTGGTGGGATATTGAGGGAGAAGCTCCAAGGTTGGATATGTTATTTGAACTCGGTTTTTTCTGTTGTACATGTAGTTGTTAGTCGGCCTAATACCGAGGAAGATAAAAATGAATTGAAAAGGTATATAAACAACCGATTGTGTATTTTCTCTTCATATATTGAATGTTGCAATTACTTTGACTTAGTTCTTGTTTTTTTTGTAGACATAAGAAAAAGAAGATTGACCATGTGGCTGAAGAGAAAACTGATGATGATGACTTTGTATATCCACCACAGGGTGGAGGTCTTGTGATTCATAGTGATAAAATTTGTGGTGATTCCGGCATTACTTTTGGGGAAGAGTAAGTCTAAATCTAGTATTCCTGATTCACCACCATCACGGTTGAACATTTAATATTCAAATTTAAATTATGTACCATATGAATTATGACTACACAAGTATTTTAGTTATCTAACTTCATTGTTGTTGTTGTGTAGGTACCCTAAAAGGACTTCCAAGGGGAAAGAACCATTGATCCCTCAATCAATTGAGGCACCCTGTTGTACCTGGTTGTGAAGAAACTAGTGTTGATGTTACTGTTGCACAGAAGAAAGTCGGCCAAAGTAAAGATTTCTGGAGAGAAACAATAAGTTATTTACATGTGTAGTTGATATTGAGCACCTTGTTGTATCTTTTGTTGTTGTTTGTGTATGTTAATATTGATTTTTAAATATTGTGTGTGTATATTTTTGTGTTGTGTGTCTATGGTGTTTATATGTTTGTATTTATTATCCAAATTCAATTTATGTACTAGTATAAAGTATGACTTCCATATATTACTTTAACCCAAATACACCTTGTTGTTGTGTAGGTACCAACAAATGACTTTGAAGGGGAAAGAACCATTGATTCCTACATCAATAGTGCACACTGATGTACCTGTTTGTTGAGAATCTTGTGTTGATGTTAATGTAAAGATTTCTGAAGATAAATAGTAAGTTATGTACATGTTTAGTTTTTTTGATATGTGTTGTGTATTGTTTTGTGTACAAATCTATAATTGAGTTCAGTGGTTCACGTTGTGTGTGTTGTGCATGTAGAGAAGTTGTGTACATATTTATACATCACTGATTATTCCAAATCCGTAGGACTCGGAGTGCTACTGGGCTAGAATCTCACAATGATCCTGACCCTAGCTTGACAACAATTTCACTAATCTTACGACAAGGCCAAATAGATTAAAACAAAACATGAAACTGATATATATATAATATATATATATATATATATATATATAATATATATATATGTCTCAAAAGGTTATACAGTACTGCTGAGTACAATCAAAACATAACAAATATACAAGATCAAAAGGTCCCAAACCCACGAGGACGACCTAGTGTACGAAGCCCTCAGCAGATCACCCTCTCTGGATCACTCTGCAGTTCTCCTAACCTGCGAGGGATCTACAACACGGTATAAAACCGTTAGCTAACCATACACATATATAAGATGAACATAAGCACAATCACATATCAAGAATATTAAACACCTCATCATGATATCACGCATTTACCCATTTTATAATCTTTATAAATATAGTCCAACACTCAAATCGTATATATAAGGATATCAATATGAATATATGTGACACGAGGAATATAACCCTCGCCTTCGGTGCTAATGCCAGCTGGAGTGGTGATGCGGTCACCAACCCCGTATACCCGATGGGAGTGGGGAAAGCCCGCCCCACAATCCAGAACTGACCTGCCCGTAGAGAACCTCCAGTCTCCCAGCAGGATGAAAGGATAGCTGTCACGCCCTACAATGGGCAGTCACTAAACCATAGGTCGGTAATAACAGTATCACATGCTAGCAAGCATAAACATACACCACTCATGCAACATCCAATATAGAGATGGCAGCTAAGTAAGTCCTAGGACTTACCTCAGTCTCGGAAGTAATCCCAACTATGATCAACTCTCAGATACGTCCACTCCAATCTGGAGGACAACACGGCCTATACAAGGCATACATATATACATATCAATCTACTATCACACAAAGGGTCACACCTAGACCCAAGGGATCCATAAGGATCATATCCAACTCGTAAACCTCGATAACACTAAAAAAGCCGTAACCGGCATATCTATATCATACTCATCATCATCCCAACACCTAGCATGGTACTAGTTCCCTCATACTAGGAAAGGAAAGGAGCTACCCAACTATGGGTAGTCCCGGGACAAGACGCACCTGCGTGATCAAGGGACGCAGGAGCGGAGTAGACAACCCGCAGGCGGTGACACGGACACACAAGGCGCTGCGGCACGGCTTCCGCAGGGGCGGCGGCTTCTAGGCGCGGGGGCGGCGTCTGTGCAGAACGTGACCCGCAACTTCTCTTTGGCTCTTCACGTGATCAAATCACGTCTTCTCTCATCCAAAACCACACACATACATATTCATACACATTCCAACATTAATCTATGATCAATACATCTAATCCTAAGCTAAGGAAGGAAGAAACAAAGGAAAGAAAGAAGGAGAAGCAAGAACACTTACCACCTTTGTGGTCCTAGGCTGCAGGGAAAGATCAAACACCTCAGTAGCTGGCTTCCAAGCTCAGCATACACATTAGCTCATCAACCACCACAAAAGCCACACAAAACTCTTCCAACTCAAGAGAGATCAAGAAGGGTGAAGGAGAAGCAAGGAGGACGTAGGGCTGGAATGAAGAAGTGAAGAAAGGTAACCCTTGCTCAGCAAGGAAAGAAAGAAGTAAGCAAAGGGTAAAGCACGGGTCAAAGGAGTCAACAAAACCGGCTGCAGCCGGAAACCGCAGGGGCGGTAACCCGCAGGGGCGGCAGTCATGCCCCGGGTGCGGAAAGGCCAATCTCGGTCAAAGCCAATCTCGGATAAGGTCCAATCTCGGTCCGAAAGACTAGGCTCTTACATCTCCCCCCTAAAAACAAGTTTCGTCCCGAAACTTGCAAAGTCCTGAAACCACTCGGACTCAAAAGCCGAGGTACACTCTCTCTATAACCTCAACATAAGCATGGAGGAACTCATCAACTCAGCAATAAAACACTATCCAAGGCCTAGAGGAAAACCATCTCTAGCTAAACCATAAACATCTCACAAGGCATAGAGAATCACATCTCTAGCCGGATCATATCTACAACAGAAAGGCATGGAGGGAGAACATCTCCAACACTACTATGTCCATCAAAATAGCATGGAGGAAAGAACCATCTCTAGCTAAACCTATCATATCATAATTGCATGGAGGAAAGAACCATCTCCAGCTATAAACAATAATCATACTAGCACAACAAGATCTAATAAGATCATAATCACATCAAAGCTAGTATGAAAATAAACACATCATAGCATATAAGCATATAAGCACATAACACTCACCAAGTAGTACTAAGATCTACTCGGTGATCCTACTGGTGCATCTAACTCGCATAGAACTCTGGATAGTTCCTCTGGATACTATCCTCAGTCTCCCATGTAGCCTCATCAGGTCCTCGTCTCGACCACTGTATCCTCAACATAAGAATGTCCTTCGAACGCAGGCGTCTCATACCTCGTTCTAGGACTGCAATAGGATGCTCAGCAAATGTGTGGTCCGGCTCAACCACCAAATCATCATAGCTCACAATGTGTCTCGGATCTGGTATGTACTCCCTCAGCTGAGACACATGAAATATAGGGTGAACACCCTCTAATCTCGGAGGCAAGGCTAATCTGTAAGCTGCGCTCCCAACCCGATCCAGAATCTCGAACGGTCCGACATATCGGGGGCTCAACTTCCCCTTAATGCCAAATCGCCTAACACCTCGTGTCGGAGATACCTCAGCCACACATGGGCTCCAACCCTGAACTCTAGAGGTCTACGCCTCCTATCAGCATAAGACTTCTGACGGCTCTGAGCGGTCAGCATCCTCTCTCTAATCAGTGCTACTCGAGCCATATCATCCTGAATCTGATCAGGTGCAAACCACTAACACTGCTCTACTCATCCCAGCATAACGGGGTACGACATCTCTGTCCATACAGTGCCTCATATGGGGCCATCCCAATAGATGCATGCCAGCTGTTGTTGTATGAGAACTCAACAAGTGGGAGATGATATGTCCACACTTGTCCCCAATCCAACACACAAGCTCGCAACATATCCTCCAGGGTCTGAATGGTCCTCTCTGACTGACCATCTGTCTGAGGATGGAACGCAGTAGTAAAGTGCAAACTCGTCCCCAAGCAGTCTGAATCTGCTGCCAGAATCTCGAGGTAAATCGTCCATCTCTATCTGAGACGATCGTCCTCGTACACCATGGAGTCTCACTATCTGCCTAGTGTACTCCTCAGCTAATCTGCTCATCGGCCACTGACTCAGGCCTCAGCCCAGTCACAAAATCCATGGTGACGTCCTCCCACTTCCTCTGTGGAACAGGAAGTGGATGGAGCTCACCTCCAGGTCTGCTATGCTCTATCTTGACCTGTGGCAGGTCGCACACTGTGCCACAAATCTGGCCACATCGGGCTTCAGCCCTCCCCACCAATATAACGTCTCAAGTCCTGATACATCTTACTCGTACCTGGATGTACAGAGTAAGGTGTACAGTGAGCCTCCTGTAAAATCCTCTGTCTCAGCTCTGTATCAGCAGGTACACAGACGCGACCGCGCGTCTCAAAACTCCATCTGCTCCTAGCAGGAACTGTGGTGCCTCATCCCGAGACATCCTATCTCGTATCCTCATCAATGTCGGGCAGGTCTCCTGCTTCTGTTGGATCTCGCCCAACAGATCAGGAAGGACCTCTAAAGTACGCAGCTGGGCATCCTCATCAGGAAAACTGGATGTCCAACTCTAACCAGATCAGATCTCTCTGCAACTGATGCTGAACTGTCAATCTCAATCGCCTGCTCTCGAGGCGTCTTCCTGCTCAGGGCGTCGGCGACAACGTTCGCCTTCCCTTGGATGATACAGGATCTCTAAATCAAAGTCCTTGATCAGCTCAAGCCACCTACGCTGGCGGTTATTCAATTCCCGCTGCGTGAAAATATACTTCAGACTCTTATGGTCTGTGAAGATCTGACATGTAGCACCATACAGGTAATGTCTCCAGATCTTCAATGCATGAACTACCGCTGCCAACTCCAGATCATGAGTCGGGTAGTTCTCCTCATACGTCTTCAGCTGTCGAGACGCATAAGCAATAACTCTGCCTCGCTGCATCAATACACATCCCAAGCCCAGCTTGGATGCATCACTGTATACCACAAAATCCTCAGTACCCTCTGGTTGTGCCAAAATAGGAGCAGAAGTCAAACGCCTCTTCAACTCCTCAAAACTCTGCATGCACTGATTAGACCACACAAATCTGGTAGTCTTCCTCAGCAAACTCGTCAGTGGACGGGCAATCACAAAGAATCCCTCCATGAAGCGTCTGTAATAACCGGCTAGGCCAAGGAAACTATGTACTTCCTTGACGTTCGTTGGTGTAGTCCATGCTGCTACTGCCTCTATCTTCGCTGGATCCACCTTGATCCCTTCAGCTGAAACCACATGACCCAGGAATGCTACCTCTGGCATCCAGAACTCACACTTAGAGAACTTAGCATAAAGTTCTCTATCCCACAAAACCTGCAATACAGTCCTCAGATGTCCTGCATGCTCCTCTGCTGCGAGAGTATACTAGAATGTCATCAATGAAAACCACCACAAACTGATCCAGGAAGTCGATGAAGATACTATTCATCAACTCTATAAAGACGGTTGGGGCATTCGTAAGCCCAAATGGCATCACTACAAACTCGTAGTGGCCATATATGGTCCGGAATGTAGTCCTGTGCACATCCTGCTCTCTCACCCTCAGCTGGTGATACCCGGAACGTAGGTCAATCCTGGAGAACACAGTCGCTCCCTGTACCTGATCTAACAAATCATCAATACGAGGCAGTGTATACTTGTTCTTGATGGTCACCTTGTTCAGCTCTTTGTAATCTATACATAACCTTAGTGATCCGTCCTTCTTCCGTACGAAGAGGACAGGTGCTCCCCATAGGGACACGCTAGGGTGAATGAAGCCCTTCTCAGCTAACTCCTCGAGTTGCTTCTTCAGCTCCAGCATCTCGACATGCGCCATCCGGTATGGGGCCTTCGAGATGGGTCTCGTACCAGGCTCTAACTCAATCCCAAAATCCACACTCCTATGAGGCGGTAAACTGGACGGCTCAGCAAAAACATCTGTGAACTCACAAACAACTGGGATGTCCTCTACAGCTGGACTCTCCCCCTCCTTCATGGCATAACACCAGAAGGCATCACAACCCTGTGCAATCAGTCTCGCTGCCCGTATCGCACTGATAACTGTGCATGTCTTTCCAAGGTCCCAACCTCGGAAAACCTCTATCTGACCTAACTCGGTAGAGAGGGTAACAGTCCTCCTGCCTACATCTAAGACTGTAGAATGTCTATCCATCCAGTCCATACCTAGAATAACTTCTTCATGCTCTAATGGCATGACAAAGAAGTCAACTAGTAACACACGGGTCCCTACAGAAATGGTACAACCGTGAATCTCACGGGTACCTCTGACCCTACCACCATCGGGTAACCCTATAATAAAGGGCATCCCCTCAACTGTATCTAAACCAAGACGCTCTACACAAGCATCAGAAATAAAAGAATGCGTAGCTCCAGTATCAAATAAAACTCTAACAGATAAACCATGAATCAGAATGGTACCTGTAGCAGTCGGTGCAGCTGGCTCCTCTGGTATCAGTGGTGCTCCCACCACGACCTCTGCCTCTACTCGGCCCAGGAGCAGATCCCTGAGTGGTAGGGCGATCTGGTGCAGATACAGAACGACCATAGCGTCTCTGACTACGCCCAACACTAGCAGCTCCAGCAGTACCACTGGCCTGCCCCGTACGCTGTCTCTTCTCAGACTCTCCGGCCTGAGAAGCTCTCCTCTGCCCAGCTCTCTCTCTCTCATAATCTGCAGCTCTGTCCTGAGAGTCCATCAAGGACTCACAGTGAAAACCCTCCATATAGGCTCGGGTACCATCCCTCAATCGTCGAGAGAAAAGATAAACATGCCGATCAGCAGGAGGTGCAGCTGGACCTAGTAAAGCCAACTCCTCCTGAAACCTCCTGATGGCCTCTGAGACTGGTACATCATCAAATTCAGCCTCAACAAAGTCGCGCAGTTTCTCCCTCCTCAATGAGGCAGGGCAGAAACGCTCTCTGATCATGGTCCTCATCTGGTCATAACTGAGAACCTGACTCCGTACTAACCTCCACCAGTGTTGTGCTAGATCTCTGAACAAAGTCTGCACCAACTTTATCTACCTTTCAGCTGGACATCTGATAGACTCTAAAGCCGAGTCCACATGCCCTATCCACAGCTCCACCTCTAACCCCAACTTCCCAGAGAAAGGGGGTACTCCCAACTGATTAAATGCCTTCAACCAACTGTCTGGTCGAGGCCCTCTATGCTCCTCTCAAACCGGAGGAATCTCAGCAGCAGGTGCCGGTACAACTGGCACCTGAGTCACTGTATGGGACCTCCCACTGGATCCCTCGTGTGCGGGCAGATCAGGAGCACGTCTGCCTGCCCTGGTGGCCTCCTCTACCCGTCTGATATACTCTCGGAAGGCTAGTCCCTCCATGGAGACACGATCTGAGCCATCTGACCGGGCTCCCTGTGATTCCTGCCTCCCAGTTGCCCCGTTCCCAGTCTCGGGAACGACACTCTGAACAATGTCGTCGTGAATCTCCTCTGCTGCACGTGGATCAGCAGCAGGAGTCTTACCCCGTCCTCTACCTAGAGGGGGTCTACCTCTACCTCGTCCAGCTGCAGGTAGGGCTCTAGTATGAACCATCTGCAGAGGACATAACCAAACTTAGAAGGCTATATATATGTCATATGTATAGATATATATATCACACATCACATCAAATAGTATCTATCTATATATATATACCTATACTGTCGAGATCTTCAGAGGGGTGACGGCTTCACGCACACACTAACCCAAAACATTTGTACTCATTTCAAACCAAAAATCTTTTGAAAAGTCAGACCCCTTTCAGGTTCTGTTTATTTATCTATTCGACCTTTATCGCAGATTACAAGTGTCATTGTTGTCAACCTGGCTCTGATACCAACTTTGTAACACCCCAAATCCGTAGGACTCGGAGTGCTACTGGACTAGGATCTCACAATGGATCCTGACCCTAGCCTGACAACAATTTCACTGATCTTACAACAAGGCACAGATAGATTAAAACAAAACATGAAACTAATATATATAAATCTCAAAAGGTTATAAAGCGTACTTCTGAGTACAATCAAAACATAACAAATATATACAAGATCAAAAGGTCCCAATCCCACGAGGACGACCTAGTGTACGGAGCCCTCAGCAGATCACCCTCTCTGGATCACTCTGCAGTATCACATGCTAGCAAGCATAAACATGCACCACTCATGCAACATCCAATATAGAGATGGCAGCTAAGTAAGTCCTATGGACTTACCTCAGTCTCGGAAGTAATCCCAACTATGATAAACTCTCAGATACGTCCACTCCAATCTGGAGGACAACACGGCCTATACAAGGCATACATATATACATATCAATCTACTATCACACAAAGGGGTCACACCTAGACCCAAGGGATCAATAAGGATCATATCCAACACGTAAACCTCAAAGCCCTAACCGGCATATCTATATTATACTCATCAACATCCGGCACCTAGCATGGTACTAGTTCCCTCATACTAGGAAAGGAAAAGAGCTACCCAACTATGGGTAGTCCCGGGACAAAACGCACCTGCGTGATCAAGGAACGCCGGAGCGGAGTAGACAACCCGCAGGCGCTGTGACACGGGATGCAGGCAACGCAGGCAAGGCGCTGGCGCGGGTGCTGCGGCACGGCTTCCGCAGAGGCGGCGGCTTCTAGGCGCGGGGGCGGCGTCTGTGCAGAACGTGATCCCGCGGCTTCTCTTCGGCTCTTCACGTGATCAAATCACGTCTTCTCTCAACCAAAACCACACACATACATATACATACACATTCGAAGATCAATCTGTAATCAAACACCTAATCCTAAGCTAAGGAGAAAGAATCAAAGGAAGATAGAAGAGGAGAGGAAGAAGGAAGCTTACCACAGTTGTGGTTAACTAGGGAACTGATCACCAAACCACCTTACTGGCTTCCAAGCACAGCAACACACATCACTAGCATCATCATCCTCAAAGCCACATTCATTCTCTTCCAAAATCAAGGAGGAAACACACAAGATCAAGAAGAAGCAAAGGGAAAGCAAGAAGGACGTGGTAAGCTGGAATGGAGTGAGAAACCCTTGCTCATCGGCCAAGGGAAGTACATAAAGAAGAAGGCAAAGAAAGGGTAAAGCACGGGTCAAAGGAGTCAACAAAATCGGCTGCAGCCGCCGGAAACCGCAGGGGCGGTTCCTTGAGCCGCAGGGGCGGCAGTCATGCCCGCAGGTGCGGAAAGGCCAATCTCGGCCCAAAGCCAATCTCGGCTAAGGTCCAATCTCGGTCCGAAAGAATAGGGCTCTTACATGATGTACATGTCTGCAACCTGAAATTTATGACCAAACAACATCACACAAGTTCAGAGAGGCATGCAATCCTCCTGGACATACCTACTATCTTGTAACACCCCGAATTCGCGGGACTCGGGATGCTACGGGCGAGACCTCACAATGGGTCCCGACCCTTAACCTAACAACAATTTCACCGGACCTTTCCAACAAGGCACAAATAAAGAAAAAACTCAAACCGTTTATAATGTATGCGAGAAACTGAAATGTAAAGATACAAGGTGGAAACTCAGCCGAGTCCTCAAAACGACACAACTCCGATAAGAAAACCGAAACCGTACAACATAATCCAACGATACAAAGACATAACCCCAAAAACGTCCCCGTCCTATAATGTACGGAGACCCCGGTTGTCCACTATTCCACCTCACTCGGTGGCGTCCCTAACCTACAAGGCATCTACACGAACGGTTTAAAACTGTTAGCTCATATTCGAAGCATTAGAAAAGAGGTGAAGGCACATACACATACATCAACACAACACATACGTACTCCAAAACACACAAGTCCGGTTTATTATCTTTTTATTATTAAGTTGTATCCCGTTCTAATTCAACTTAGTTTTGTGACATGAGAACCACCGTGGTCTCGCCTCGGTCCCTACTTACCGGCAAGGAATGGTACAGATGCATCCGACCGTCTACCCGCACGGGCTAGTCTTCGAGAACCTCCTAGACTCTCGCAAGAGCTAGGCAGATGATGTCACCGCCCTTTATCATACACTTGGGCCAAAATAATATGAAGTCGGTGGTCCTATTTCCGGTTTAGTTGTTTATAACATAAACAATAGCACACACACACCACCAACACACATCGATGCTAATACGTAAAATACGAGCTAAGTAAGTCCGGAGACTTACCTCGTCACCACACTCAACTCACAACACTCTCGCTTCCTTAAGGAGGAAGCCCACAACCTGCTCACAAGAAGATATACATATCAACACATGCTCACGCTCAAGAAGTCTTAGACTTCACTCTAGTGATCTAAGCAAGATCACTTAACCCTCAAGTTAGGAATGCATCCTAGGGTCCAAGGTACTTACCACACTCTTAGCACATGAAAGCAACTCACAACAGTTTATAACCTCACATGATCTTAAACCTCAACCAAGAAGGAACAAACTAGCCTAGAAGGTCCATCATGCTCAACACACCCGTAATCATCAACTACATCGAGCTTTAAGGGCTCCTAGGTTCACAACCACTAAGTGGCATCTCAAGCTACTATAGATCCATCCTAGGCATGCTACTAACATGATACAACTACAAAACTAAGGAAGGAACGAAGAGGAAGGGAGAGGAGGAACCTACTGTCAAATAAAACGCAGCCGCGGAGTCAAGTTGGGGCCCCTGCGGAGCAGTCACCGCCCCGCGGCCTCCTAGTGACGCCCCGGCGCCGCCCCTGCGCCTCCCGGCGCCGCCCCTGCGCCTCTGATGATCTGCCCCCGCGGTTTGAGCAGCAGAACGTCGTCTTCTTCGTCTTAGACTGTGGATCCTTGGCTCCTATGTCCTCCTCTCCTTGCTGGATCTTCTCCAAACACCAACCACTGGTCTTAGACTCCTTTCTACGACCTAAACAAACTAAGAACACATGCATGCAAGGATTCAAGGGAAAAGCTTCCTCAAGAGCTTCATCCATGGCCATGGATGAAGGAGGGGGAAAGAAAGGGATAATCAGCAAAGAAGAGAAGAGAGGGAGAGGAATAAGCTTACCAAACCAGATCTGAATCTTCTCCACTGTAGTCCACAATCCAAGAGATTCAAAGATGGAAGAAGAGCAAGATAGAGAAGAGAGGAAGAGAGGAAGCAAATAACGTGAAATGAAAAGAGAAGAGAGAGAGAGAGGGAGGGACAAGGGGCTGCCAAAAGGGAGAGGGGACAGTTGACTTCTTGTCACCTCAGCTAGGAACGAGGGGTCAGTTGTCCTCTTGTCACCTCAGCTAGGAACGAGGGGTCGGAAAGTGGAAAAAGGGAATAATGTAGAGTCGGCTTGGGATTTAGGAATAAATCCCGGCACTCAGCACCTCGTGCCTGCGGGAAAACTGAGCCGCTAACGCGGAAAGGTCTACAAAACGCTCTAAGTTCGGAATAGAAATTTTGGATGTTACAATATCTTGACGTTGAAAAATATGAGAGTACAACCAAATCGGCAAAACTCACAAGGCTCGTCCACCATCGACAAATCCATCAGTTAATAAGGAACAAGAGTTTTTGTCATGGCTTATACAGGTGCATTTGCATGCAATCTTATCGATACTTCTCCCGACTTTTGTTGTATTTGGAGCTACAATGAGCGTGAGCTCAGTCATTCTCGGGCTCCTTTGATGGAGAAATACATCTGGCGGACATGGTTTAATAACATGTCTTGGTCTAAGATCCAATATTCATAGGTCTCCGATTTAAAAAATTAAAGCTCGATGCTTCCATATTTTCATCCTTTTTTGAATAGTAAAATAGTTCATGATATGCACCTTATATTTATATATTTGATGTTTTTGAGTAAAATATAATTGTCATGTCTATGTGCGACGTAATAATATATGTATTATATAATTATACTTATTTATATTATCTAATAAAGATTATAGGTGAACATTATACTGTTCAACTCGATTCATTAACAACACTACGCTTATATCAACAATACAAAAAAATTTCAAAAGAATTTTGAAGGAGAAGTAGAAGAAACCATGCGAACAAAATAAATGTCGGATGGAATACTAAATCTTGTGAACTCTAAGATTTTCAAATACCAAAAACTTATCACATAAATACCCGAAACAAAATTTTAACCGACACAAAAAGAAAGATGATAGGAGTGAATTTCAGAAGAAGAAAAAAACGTAGGATCGAAGTGCGGCCTCTTGCTTATGAGAAGGTGCATGATTTACCTAGATCGAAACAGTAAAATTGAAACTGGAAGCTATATTCAGACCGTATATTTGGACCAAAATTTGAACCCTGAAAAAGACGACGAAAAATAATCAATATGACTATGAAAAGGTGTGATGTAGATGAATATTAGGGGTTCTATATATAGTAGAATTTATCTAAGAAGTGTACGTGAGAAGTTTACATAGGTTAAAGTTTTTACCAGAAGCGTATATGAGAAGTTTAAAAATAGATTTCTTCATTAAAATAATTAGTTAAAGATATTATTTATTTGATGGTCGAATTTTTTGAGATAATATGTAATGCGTCCTCGATAAGTTTATACCAAAAACGTGCATGAGAAGTTTAACCATTAATTTTATCTTTTTTAAAAAAATGGTTAAAGATATTATTAATGTAATAACCGAAAATTTTTAGTCGATTAAAAATGTAAAATACGTATATTGGAACTAGTAAGTCTTGGGTCCTAATTTTAATTCCTTTTCGGGCCTAGTGAGCACGGCTTAAGATTTTTATTCTTTCAGCCCAACAGTTGTCTACCTCTTTCTTTTGTTTTGGGCCTGTGAGGACCGGTCCATTGCTCTTCCTTTTCAACTGATCAAGTTGGGCCGCTTATTTCTTTTCCTTTTCCTGGGCCGGCCACCCTACTTCTCCCTTCATCCAGCACGACGAAGCCGTAACTCACCTTCTTCTTCTTCGTTCGGCTCACATTTAACCGACGTTAGAACGTTCACTCCCGGGGATCTCGCTTACCTGCAAGGGCCTCAACAACCTTGATTCCGTAACCTCGATCTTCACTTCACCACACAACCACCTGTTGATCGTCCTCCACCATAGCCGACCTACGACCCCTTCTTCTCCTTCTTCTAAATCGGAAGAACAATGCAAGTTAGACAGACGGGTCGTTCTCTCTGTGCAGACCGCCACCACTGCTTCCCTGCACCGGCCATTTCATAGCAGACAAGGACATTGCCGGCGTCAGAAGAGGCAATCACCGTTGTTCCTTCTCCTTCCTCGAGCAGGCTGGTAAGCCACACCATTCTCTCTCTGATGCCTCTTCTTCTCTTTGCCTCCATCTCTGAAATCTCGGTACTTGAAGTAGGAACTCATGTTGTTCTTGTACGGGTGGCAGTCGAGCAGTGGAGCCGTGGAAGGAAGAGTGCAGGGAGTCTGCTCGTGCAAGAATGGAACTTGATTCTACCCTCTCCCTTCCGTGTGGGTTAACAAAGGCTGCCTCGTAAGACCGTGATCGAGCCACCCAGGGAGTCAACACTGGCAGCAGGAGCCTTCCGTACCTCCTTGTAGAATCGAGGTTAGCCTTCTCCTTCGTTTCTGGACATGAAACCATAGTCTTATGTAGATGCTTACCACGAGTCTTGGTGTTAGTATAATTAGTGAACATTGTGTTGCCAAGGGGAATCGAACAAGAGACGTTGTGTTATGGTATGGATGGAATTTTTTTTTTGATACAAGGTAAGAAGAGTAAGAGGTTCAGTTTCAACTGAACGACCTACAGCATCCTTGCGGATGTGGTCAACAACATCATCCGGAAAGGCATCGTCTTTGCTGAGGCAGTATGGCCGTGCAGGGCGAGCTTGTCGGTGACGGTGTTGATTTCCCTAAAATGTGGAGGACACTTGAATACGTGAAGCTCGAAATCAAGACAGAGATGTCTGAAATGATCATGTCCGTCTCCAAGGTGGCTTCCACGTCTTGTTGATCGCATTAATGAGTGTCAGATTATCTCCTTCGATCTCAATGGAAGTCACTCCTAGTTGTTTGGCCTTTTGTAGACCATCTCGCATCGCAAAAGCCTCTGCTTCTAGCACCGATTCTGCGTTGCATCTTCCTTTTCCGGAAGCCAGAGGATAGCCAAGGTTGTTACGGATAATAAATCCGAACGCATATTGGTTATTATTATTTTTTGATGCATCAAAGTTTAGTTTGACGAAATTATCCTTTGGTTTTTGTCATTTGATGTTCTTAGTTTTCCTTCTTGTTTTTGTTCCGGAGGTATTAGTGAATTTTGGTTTGACATTTGCTTTATCCCAATCTTCTATTTGTTTTGATGTAATTTGTTTGAGGTTCGAAGCAGGTTTTTTATTTTTGATTATAATTTGATTCCTATCCAACCAGATATTCCACCAAATCATCACGATTTGTCTCAACTCTGTTGGAGAACATTTTTCTTTTATTTGTAACAATGTATCATTAATACCATGTTTAATAGTGTCGAAGTTGTTCAATATTGAGGATATTTTAGCATTATCTAAAGCTTGGTGAGTACACGGACATATAAAGAACAAATGTTTAGCACTTTCAGTATGATAATTACAGAATTTACAGTGCATTACCACAAGAATTTTTTGTTTATCAAGATTGTCTTTCGTAGGGATCCCGTTTAGGGCCAACTTCCAAAGGAAATTTTTAACTTTGGGCATTACGTTCATTTCCCAGATCCATGATTTATCTTCAGATACTCCTACTTTTCGTTGTTGAATTATTTCCATTGCCGATTTCGTTGAGTACCATCCATCCTCGTTTACACACCAGTAGACTCTATCTTTGATGTGGCTTTTTGGTAGGTTGTAGCTCCTAATTTTATCAATGATGTTGTTTGGGAGAACTGCCTTTAATTGGTTCATACGTTGATGGTTTCAATTCCCATCTGAGATGAAATGGGAAGTAGATTCTAGCTCATTTATTAATGTTTTGTCAATGGCAATGTCTATCAATGGTTTCTCCAAAAGCCAATTGTCTTTCCAAAACCTTATCGTTTTCCCGTCTCCCACACGTCATCTGAGACCTTTATAAAACTCTTCTCTAAGTTTGATCAGTTTTTTTCATTGCCAAGATGTGTTTTTTCCACACTCAAGTTCCAAATACATTTTCCTTTGAGGTATTTTTCTTCTATTAGTTTAACCCATATGTTATCCGGTTCTGCCATAATTTTCCATAGGAGCTTCATTTGAAGCGCTTTGTTCATGTCTTCAGCTTTCCTAATTCCAGTGCCTCCAAGCGACCTTGGTTTACAGATTTTATCCCAACTAATTAAAGGATGGAAGTTAGGTCCCTTATTCCAAAAGAAGTTTCTGTTTATTTTATCCAGTTCATTGTGGATACTTGTGGGGAGCATAAATGCTTGCATAATGTAGCTTGGTTTAGCATTCAGATTTGCTTTTATCAGCGTTGATCTACCTTCTTGGGATAGAGACGACGCTTTCCATTTTGTAAGTTGTTGTTTAGATTTTTGGATCACCGAGTTGAAAACATCCTTATTAACTCTTCCATTAATAATGTGGCATCCTAAGTATTGTTCTAGGTTAGTAGAATATGTAATGCCAAGATGGGACTGGATTTGTCTTTTATTGGTAGAGTCTACATTGTTAGATGTTTGGAATGTTGACTTATGGTAGTTTATAACTTGCCCAGACACATTACAATAATCGTTCAAAACTGACAATATTTTGTTACTTTCTTCCGTTGTTGCTTTTGTAAAGATAATAATATCATCGGCAAATGCTAGAAACGGTATAATTGATCCATTCTTTGAGATGGGGAAGCCGATCAATTTCGGGTTTTCTAAACTTATTTTCTGTAGATTTCTTGCTAGGATCTCGGCCTCCAAGTTGAAGAGTAGAGGAGATAATGGATCTCCTTGGCGAAGTCCTCTTTGTGGTGAGAAAATTGTAGTTGGTGAATCGTTTATCAATATGGAATAGGAGATGGTATGGATGGAATTCATTTGTGGTTCATAGGACTCGAACCCTAGACATAGTGATAGAACTTTTTACTTCCTAACTTGCTCTATGCAGGAAACGAACTAGAGATGTATTGTAAGGTTAGCTGATTCCAGGAATTTTCAATTTACATAGCTAACTTGGGAATCAAGTTTCAATAACTTAAAATGTCCATCTACCGTTGAATTTTTAATATGTTATAGATGAATATAATTAGTTTATGGTATTAAAATTTGGGAAAGATCGAACGGTCCGATTTAGAATTATAAGCTTTCAAAGTTGACTCAAAACCTAGTTTTGAGTGTATTTGAAGGCACCTTTGGGATTTTGTGTAGAACTTGTGGAATGTTAATTATGGATTTCGATTGTTCTAGCCTAGATTAGGTATAACCTAGAGTGTGTAGATATTTTTGTTGGAATGTTTGGAGTTTAGTAAGAGGTACTTTCAACAGGCCAAAGTAGAGTATTTGGCGTAGTTTCGGAATGTGAGTTTGGACGTAAAATGTGAGTTTAAGCAAACCCTCAAACTTGTTATGGAGTTTCGAGGTTTATAAAGTATTGTCGGTTGTAGAGAAGACTTGGATCCGGTTTGGGCCCTTTTCAGAATTTTCCGAAAAGTGAGGGGCATTTTGGTAATTTCCACTAAAATTAGGTTTTCTCGTTCTTTTGATCTGAGAACTTACTCGCTAGTATAGTAGCCTTCTAGAAATATTGTAAGACTTAGAATGATGATTCTAAGTCGATCTTTCTTGATCAGGTAGTGGATAGTGATTGCTCGAGCGGACATTAGTTAGTGATGGTTGGACGATGATTTGTTCAGGTAAGTCTTATGGACTTGCTTAGTCGATAATTTTATATGAGTGTATGCTATGTGGTGGTGTGTGTTTATTGTTTAAATGGAAATTGAGTAGAATGACGGTATAATTTAAATAGACTCAAGTGTATGATAACGGATCATGGCATCATTGCTCAGCACTGTCAGGTGACTAGGAGGCTCTCTACGACCAGTTCATACGGTATACGGTGATATGCATTGGAACCATTCCGGTTGTTTTACGGGGACAGAGGCGATGGTCGATAGGACCTTCGTGCCACAAATGAAGTTGAATTAATATAAGTGAATCGTTTAATGGAAGATAAGAATATGATTGTGTGTGATATATGTTGTGTGGTTATTATCATTGATGTGTGTGTGTGCTACATAGATATCCTTATATAGTGATTGTTAGCTAACAGTGAAAACTGATGTTATAGATCTTTCAGGTTAGCCGCTATTGAAGGAGACGGAGAGTGTGGTCAGCCGGGGTTTCTATATTTGATTATTTTGAGTTTTCATTTGGGTTTGTGTGAGGTTTTCCTCCTTCCTTTTCGTTGGATATTTGTCTCTCTTGACGGCGGATGATTTTCTCCCTTTTGAGTGATACATTAATAAAATACCTTTTTAGTTTTACCGGCCTCTTATTTTGTGCCTTGTTGTAAGATTCTAGTTAAGTTGTTGTTAAGCTAAGGTCGGGACCCATTGTGAGGTCTTAACCAGTAGTATCCGGGTTCTCAAAATTCGAGGTGTTACAATTAATTTTTGTAGAACTAAATTATGATTTTAAAAAATATTGAGAATCGGAAAATCGAGATACGACGGAAAAAATCGTTTAACAAATCTGAGTTATTGGACGAAATTTAAATTATACTATTTATTTTTAGATATTAAGTTAGTAAAAAAAGATTTTTGGACGAAACGGAAAAGTAGGCCTCTATGTCTAAAATAGAAATCTTGTAGTTAGAGGGTTTTGAACTCTGGAGAGTCTCTCCCACCGTTATACTAGCTAGACTAATTTAAATTGGTAATCTATTGTTATTTTTTTGAAGTTATATTTAATGTCTACTTACACAAACTAGTGTTATACAAACATAATGTTTGATTTTACAAACATTTCTAATTACACAATACCTCTTTAGAGTTACACAACGAGTTACATAAGTCGTCTCAATTTACATATAACCTATATATCTACACAAACCGTCGTCTCGACTTACACAAACCGTATCATTTACATAAGATTTACACAAAGCCTCGATTTACACAAACCTCGATTTACACAAATCTCTATTTACACAAGCCTCGTTTTACACAAGTCTCAATTTACACAAGCCTCGATTTACACAAGCCTCAATTTACACAAGCCTCAATGTACACAAATTTAGGTCATTTACATAAATATAAAATATGTCATCTTTTTTGTAATTTCACAAAATTTCCCAGTTTCTCTTAATTCATCAGCAATTAATGTGGCGGCTAGGATTTGAAGAAGAATAGATCCACCCTTGCTCGGTTCGAAGAAGAACTGCTCGTTTAGGGTTCGAAGAAGAACAAATCCGGCCTTGCTCGGATAGGGTTTGAACATGACGGCGACAGGTTCCGGCCTTGCTCGGATAGGGTTCGAAGAACAGATCCGGACTTGCTCTGACGGTTTTGGTTCCGAACACGATGGCGACAGGAAGTTGAATAACTCCTTCCCGAACCTTGACAGAAAGAATGGAAAAAATTTGTGAACATATCTGAAACCAAACGAAGAAGAGCAGATATGAAACAAAGAAAAGCATATATGAAACCCTAGAAAATTGAACAGATCTTAAACACATACCTGGTGGTAGTTCTCAACAGATATGGGTCGGGTTTGGCGGCGGACCATCTATCCGACGAATCTCGAGGGTTTACCACTGGTAACTGCTTTAATTTGGTGACAACTTCGGCATTCCAATTTGGTGTTTGGATTTTACGGTTTACGAAATCTAATTAGGACGAACATTATATATGATTTTAATCTTTACGCTTTCTAATTATGTCCCTACAATTAATTATTTTTAGATTCAAAATTTTTACAGAAAAATAGAGGGACCTAGTTTGTATTTGAAAAAAAAAAAAAACCCTTCTACCCATTCTTTTCAAGAGTTTAGGCTTAAATTGTGGTTTTAAAAAATTATTTCAAGTACGCCGCCACATTAGCAATATGACGACTACTCTAATAAAGTATATAGATTGATGTTTGATATTAGTAAGCTTCAATTAATTTTATATATACACAATGGTAATTGTAGGTAATCAACGTGCTTGATATCTGGTTGTTAGAATATTGTGTAACTATTATCTCTATTTAATATTGAAAAAACATTTAAAATAAGTTATTATTAAATAGTGACAAAAACTTTAAAAATAAGTCATGATAGGGATTTAATAGTGACAAAAACATTAAAAATGAGTTATGATAGGGATGATACATTTTTCGTAATTTTACATTTATGTCAACTTCGATAAGTTTTAGATTCAGTTCAATAAACTCGTGGTTGTTAAACGGACCTCGTATATATTGGGATGAATTAGAAATAAACTCATTTATAAAGTATGGAGATGATAGACATACCTCTCATATCTAGATGTGAAAGCACCCAACTCCAGAAAACAAAGTTATAATAAGAGTTGGCAATATATGTAAAATGAATACAAGTTCGTGAAAACGAGACAGAAATTCATTCGAACTGTGTTGTCGACCGATTGACCCATCTGAGAATCTCGAACTTCGTGTTCTCATACGCAATGATGTTTTAGGTTGGACTTCCTCTGAGAGGTAACCAACCTAACTGCTTTCTATTTTTCAGGAAAAAAAAATCATTCGAGTTCAAAAACTAACTTAGTCAAACCGACCTAACGAACCATGTTCTCAAGCGAACTTTTAACTTAGTCAAACCGAACCTAAAGGACAAATTGTTCTCTAGCTCATTGATCTAGAATATTAAGTCACACATAAACATTGGTTTGAAAATGTGACTTTGAGTCACATGCCTTCTACGGAACATAAAGTAGT
Source organism: Fagopyrum tataricum (assembly GCA_002319775.1). Classification (NCBI taxonomy): domain Eukaryota; kingdom Viridiplantae; phylum Streptophyta; class Magnoliopsida; order Caryophyllales; family Polygonaceae; genus Fagopyrum; species Fagopyrum tataricum. Next base: position 29,588,071 of record CM008284.1, read on the forward strand.
TTCTTAGAGTTAGAACTATATGCTTAAAATAAAATAATTAATTTATAACATTTCTCACCGGGTTAAGAAGAGTGAACCGTTTCTTCCTGTTTCGGATCCGTTCCGAAACAGGATACAGTCAACCCTAGGCGTTTCCGTTCACGCAGAGTTAATCTTATTATAGTGAAATCACAAAGAAAATTGTTTTGGGTCTGAACATTAAGGAAATTTGTAAAGAAAGCAAGCCAGTGCAGTGCAAATATGTTGTGCTCATGCTCCATACTTGGGTGCCTTCCAAAGCTTGAACGCAATCTCATGCAAAAACCTGTCGGCTGGTATCGCAAGGTTTCCGCTATGCTGCCAAAACAAACTATTATCAATAGACCCTTCTCATTTCTCAAGCTGTGATTCAACTCGATAAGAAAACAGCACAGTACAAGCAGCAAATGACATGTAATAATAATAACAATACCTTTCTGAACTCATCGAAACAAAATATCTCTGCTTTATCTTTTCGAGTTACAGCTTCCTGCCATTGAACTATCAACATGGGACCTTGATGCCTACAAACATAACCATTTTTAAAATTCGAAAAGCTTTTTTATTGATAGAAACTAGTGTATTGCCTGCCACAAATGGGATTGCAATTTAAATTTAGATTTACAATAAACATGTTAAAAACAAATCTTAACCTTTTTCGAAACCTATTATAAGATATATGCCCCAATTGTTTAAAAGAAAATAATTTCAAATTAAAAAATAAGGAAACATAGCATGATTAAAGCTGAAACTAAAAATTAAAAAACAAAATCTAAATTAAAAATAATTTTCGAAAATAAAAATAAGAAAAAAAACAATGATATAAAATTCGAAATTACAAATTAAACTCAATAATTAACTTAAAAATTAAATTGCGAAAATTTAAAATAAGGAGAGGAAAACGAAGTATAATTTAAAAATGTGCCTCTATTATTAATTTTTTAATTATAAAAACATAATTTCAAAAATGTGAAGAAGATTTCAAAATTTGTTTGTTAAAATGTTAGAAGATCTGATCTGTTATCAATATCTTATGTTTTTTTAAGATTTGATAGGTAATATTGTAGCAAACCTGTAAATAAGTCAAAACGTTTCTTCCCTTACATGTTTAAGATTGTGGCATTGATGACTGATTATTAATGCTTATTAAAATTATTTTATAAAAGAAAAATGATAAAAATATCTTATGGCATGTTTGTAAATATACTGAAAAGAATTTCTAGGTGGCATATCTTAGTGGTTGGCATGTTCTGTTTTAATATGTTATAATAGATGCTTACAGGAGTTTTACATACCTGATATCATTCCTTGGATTCACTCCTTTCATGAAGTAACTTTGCCGTGGAACAAGACTCAGGATATTAGAGTTCTTACAATCATGGATGGATGGTAGTAATTGCTTGAGATCACCTTCAGAGGTGTGCCCATAGCTCATAATAACAGATAGATAGAGACGAGATCTAACTTCAGAACCAGGCTGCGCGATTTGTAATAGTTGCCCAACCAAATTGTTGGCACAATCCACATCATTAATTTGTCCATTTGTCTTTGAATGAGATCCTACATGGACAAGGACTAAATCAAACTGGCTCGTCTCTAATAGTTTTCCGTCTTCAAAACCTAGTAACTTCAGAAAATCAGAAGCTTCCACAGTTTCGCCAATTTTGACTTTGTCAAATTCTATGAGAGTTAAGCCAAGCTTCTCCAGAAAACTTCTAGTTGCAGGCTTATCTGTCACTAAAGCTGCTCTCATTCCCATAAACCTATAGAAACAGGTAAATGAATTAAGTCTACTTCCATCCTCAACGACAACAGATCGATTATAAAACAGAAAGAAAATTAGAGGGGTAATAATGAAAAAATTATGATGCCTCTCAGATAGCAAAGGGATTGACTTTTGGCATTGCAGGTCAGAATCATCTCCTTTGTCCTAGAATGAAAAAATACTATGTCAGATGTCCTATGAAACAACAGCTTTACATATCACAAACAGAAATCTCACCCTGAAGTCTGTTTCCTGAGCATCCAGCAGTACTGCCAACTCTTTCAGTAATCTATCATCTTCATTCTCTAAATCGAAATGCAAATTCTATAAGAATTTGTAACATATTCAAATCAACAAGAGAAAAATAATGGTCAGAGCCACTGTATAGACAAAAAAAATGAAACAAGTGCAGTAAGTCGTTTGACACAAAAACCGTTTCCTCACTGTAAGCGTTATCTAACCCAGTGTGTGAAAAGGCAAAAGGCGACTCAAGGCAATATGCATTCCGACTGGCATGCCTAGACTACGAACATGTTCAAAGCACAAACATTTTTAAATAATCATTAAAACCATCTTTGTAGTCTCATATTAAATCACTTTTTAAAGTAGTACACGTGTAAGCAAACAAAGTTTTGAACATCAAATCAATTTTAAAGTAGTACACCTGAAAAAACCCAAGTTTGAATCATTAAAAAGGCCAGAAAAATCAATTTCAACATCTTCTTCACTCAAAATCATCAAGCTTAATATTGAATGAAGTTGGCAGAAGGGAGAAGAAGAGAAGATGACCAATGAGCTCAAAATTTATTATATTAGTTAAGGAAATAAATTTACTTTTAAATAGCTATTGATTGAAGTTCTACATGATAAAATCATTCATAGGATGATAGGTTGCCATAATTTTCTGAATTATATCTTCTTTATCTTAAAATTCCTTCTATTCAGACTATTCTTCTCCCTTCTCCTAAGAAAATTCATCCTGTGGACGTCCATCCCCTTCCCCTCCCAATAAATTGAAGCCCTTTGTAGTTGTACCCCTCTGCACAATCTACACGTCTGTTACTGCATATCTGCAACCGTTAAGGGCTCTGTGCTTTATACTTCTACAATATACAGTTCTACACTACTATTGTTCTGTGTTCTCAAAAACTCGAACTGCACGTCTAAGAAATCTTCAAAGAGGCGCGCCTAGGCGCAGGTTGACTAAAAAAGGAAACAAGTACTATCATGAATTACTGTCTTGTAGATACTAGGTTAAACCATGAAATGCTATCAGACAGTTTGAGAAAGAAAGATGTAGAAAAATATTGAAAAGCTTCAAAGCATAACACTTGACGAATATTGTTCCACGCCCTAGGTCAAAGTCCAAAAGCTGAACAAGGAGTCTTTTTCTAGGCTCAACAAACTAAAGATAACATAATTTACCAGTAACTAACTAAACTGACGAAGATAAGTCTACATAGCTCAAAATAGCATTTCAATATGTTCTTTTGACAGAGTAGCATTCCAATACGTAACTGGAACCCCTCTCTCTCGTGATGACACCACTCTATTGACAAAAGTTTCGCTGCCAATAATGAACACATAAAAAAAAATATAGTACAGCTTATGATCAGAAACCATTATGTGAACAGTCTTGTTTTTTATTTGAGATAAACATTTCAATAGTTTCTTATAGGTCACCCGATTGAAGAAGCACACAGACCATACAAAAATTGTCAATGGACAAAGGTACGGAACAAAACATAGCAATTCACTTGCTTAAATTGTTTCTGGTCGGATTAAGAAGTACAGAATAAGTAAAATTCAGAAAGAGCTGTCCAAATACTTGAACAAATAACAAACCTGAAATTAAACGGTCTTTAAAACACATTTACTGAATCATCTTCCAATTCTACCACTAACTAGATGTGGAGCATCAAAGCAACATGTTTAAATCATAAACAGTTTCATCCAAATTGCACTGAAGAATTTATCATGGGAAGGTCAGTCAACAGGGAAACTAAGAGGAAAGAGGTCTTTAAAAGAATAACAGAGGGAAGAGAGAACCTGAAGAAGCGTTAATGTCGAGGGCTAAGAAGCCGCAGCAGCCCCGAGAAGCAACAGTGTGAAGGTGAGCGTGAGATTGGGTGATGAAGGGAGCTAAACCCTCGCCATAGAATATCAGCGCTTTGCTTGGCTTGTCCGCCATTGATATTCGACAGTCAGGAGATGGCACTGCAGACTCCACACCCTTGCAATCAGAGAGAAAGAAGAATAGCGTTGTGACGTTAGAAAATTGACGGGCAATGTTTATCAAAAAAAATATATAAATTGCACCGGATAATTTTGTACACCAAATTCAGCACTGAAGTTCTACAGCAAATTCAGAACAATTCAGCACTCAAGTTGTATAAAAAAATTCAGCAAATTCACTTGAATGAAAGATCGAAATACAAGCACAATTCTCACTCAGAAAACTCCACCAGATAAATTTTGTTCGAAATATCAACATGAAAAGGAAACACAAGCACAAAAACTGTAGGAATATGAATTCATAAACTGGCTTTGTGAAAGTGACCTGAATTAGGAGTGTAATTTATTCCATCCCCTATTTCAGTAACATTGAAAAAATATTATAGCAGTAACATATGCCTACTTCCTCACATCCCAAACACGTCTCGCTGTAAGAATTCATAAACAAGGTTCAAATTCATAAACTGTAGGATTCGAATCAGACAAATGCAAAAACCCTAAAAACGAGAGGGATAAAGAGATTTTAGAATATGATAGTCTTACCTAAGGTGAATCAGAGCAGAGAGAGACAACGAAATTGATCGAACTCTGTTCGAGAGAGTGAATCGAAACGGTGGTGAACTGCTACACCGGTGTTTGATTTTTGTTCACTTCAGTCGCCAGAAACAGGAGCAATGAACCTAAACAGAGAAAAAAAAGCTTCTGTTTTTATTCTTTTTCTATTTAAAAAATAGAAAAAATAACTCAAAATAATACCAACTATCAACATTGAACCGAAAATAATACCAACTTTGCAAATTACTATGAGCGTTACAAACTATCAATGTATTTACCAAAAATAATACGTCATACCTTTTCGGCCAAAACCCTAATTCCGGGTGACGTGACAGCCGGAATGTTACATATCATCAAATAAATGAATTAAATGTGTGATGTGGATTTTATTTTTAAAAAATCAATTTAAAAAAATTAAAATTAGTTAAAATATATAATAAAATTAAACCCAGCAAAAAACATTTTTCAAAAAATTCACAATAAAACAATTTATTTTTATAAAAAAATTCATAAATTTTTTTCTTACATTTTATACAACCTATTAAAAAAAATGTTCAAACTTTATTAAAAAAAAATTTTTACAAAAAATGTTTTAAAAAAAATATTTTTACAAATTTTTTAAAAAATTATTATATAAAATTTTTAAAATATAAAATTTTTATTTTTAATATTTTAAATATTATTAAATTGAATTTTAAAAAATAAAATCCACGTCACACATTTAATCTATTTATTTGATGACATGTAACATTCCAGCTGTCACGTCATCGCCGGAGCTAGGGTTTTTGCCGGAAAAGTATGACGTATTATTTTTGGTAAATACATTGATAGTTTGTATCGCTCCTAGTAATTTTCAAATTTGGTATTATTTTCTGTTCAATGTTGATAGTTGGTATTATTTTGGGTTATTTTTCCTAAAAAATAATAGAAAACTTGGATTTCCTTTCTCATTTAAAACTTTGTAACCATACGTGATAAAGTATCGGAATATTTTTTTAATATAAAAAAAAAAAGATGTCGGGAACGGAGACTTATACTTCATACCCGTTTAAGTTTTAAATGGCGTGGACCAAACGGAAATCCTTTTAAAATATTATAAAACAAACTTGGCGATCCAATCTTACCGGAAATGAAATGTTTAAACTTACAAAAAAAAACTCAACTTCTTAAAACAAAGGCAAAAGGGGTAGAGCAAAACTAACTTCGGCAATATCTTCAAACAATTAAAGGAGGTTGAGATAAAAACACGGGAAACTCAATGCACAACTAACAACAATTTAAACCAAAATACTGAAGTCATTCAAAGGAATCTCCTTACTAAACTAAACCGACTTATATCTTTCCACCAAAGATATTGGCGACAAATATCAAGAATACACACCTAAAAAATATGGACACAAATTCCAAATACTTCCACCGTATTGCTACGTGAAGAAGAAATCGAAAACAACTAAAGGAGCTCACAACCAACATGGGAACAATCCTAACATCTGATCCGAAATTTGGCTAGAAGTAAAAAAGAAATTTCAATGAAAATTCGCCAAAACCACAATAAACCAACCTCTCATTGATGAGAAAATTCAACTCATTAAAACCAAAGTCAGTCCTAAGGAAAATTTACGCCTAACAAAACCCCCCTCTAATCAAGAAATTAGAAATGTCATTTTCGACATTACATGTGATAAATCACCAGGACCCGACACGTATGTATGTTGGTTTCTATCAAAAATATTGGCATATAATGGGTACGGACGTCTCAAAAGCGGTAAAAAGTTTTTTTAGAAGTGGGAAAATGTTTAAACAAATTAACCATACTTTTATAACAATGATCCCCAAAACGGATAACCCCACAACATTTAACCACTTTAGACCAATAAGTCTTTGCTCTACAATTTACAAAATTATTGCTAAAATAATCACGAAGAGAATGGTTACCATCATATCGAGTCTCATCCACCCCCTACAAGGAGCCTTTGTGGCCAAGAGATCTATTCATGACAATATCCTCATTGCACACGAAATCTTCCACTCTTTTCGTTTCAAAAAGAGCAAAGAAGGGTGGGTCGCATTCTCAACAAATTTGGTTTCAATGAAAAATTCGTCGGATGGATCAAGGAGTGTATCTCTACAGTTTCCTTCTCTGTCCTCGTTAACAACGAACCAACCAATCAATTCTTCCCTGAAAAAGGACTTAGACAAGGAGACCCCTTATCCCCATTTCTTTCATTTTGGGAGACGAAATTCTAACACAAATGCTACAAGATGATTGTAATAATTACGACAACCATATTGGTTTCTCCGTATGCAGACAAACATCGCCTATCCCGTTCTTATCCTTCGCTGACGATATGATCATTTTCGCAAAGGCAAATATGGCTTATTGCCAAATAACAAAGCAAATCCTATAAATGTATTGCTCCATGTCAGGACAAAAAAATAAACTTCCATAAATCGGCATTCCAAACTATTAGGAACACAAGTGAAAATACTATTACCCAACTAAAAAATGTGTTGGCTATGTGCCATACCACAAACCTCGACAAATATCTTGGATGTCCAATTATAAATAGAAGAGTAACAAAATATTGTATTGATTCATATATTAATAGAAATAGTACATTGTTAGCATATGGTGTTAAATTAATTGTTATATGTAAATTTATTTAAGAAATAACACTTAATTATTAAAAGTAGATTTAATTAATTTTTTTTGTACTGCTAAAATTTTTTTTTGGATGTGGTTAAATGCTAAAATGACACGTGGCAATGAGGATTTTCTGCGTGACACGTGACAAGGAGTGCTACTCCTATAATATATATATAAGATAAGATTAATATTTTTGATTTTAATATTTTGTTTTTTTTTATTGCTAAATTTTGTTGTGATTGTAATCTGTTAATTAATATTTTTGATTATATTATTTCGTAATTAATATTTTTGATTTTAATATTTCGTTTTTTTTTATTGCTAAAATTTGTTGTGATTGTAATCTGTTAATTAATATTTTTGATTTTAATATTTCGTGTGATTGTAATCTGTTAATTAATATTTTTGATTTTAATATTTCGTAATTAATATTTTTGATTTTAATATTTCGTTTTTTTATTGCTCAAATTTGTTGTGATTGTAATCTGTTAATTAATATTTTTGATTTTAATATTTCGTAATTAATATTTTTGATTTTAATATTTCGTTTTTTTATTGCTAAAATTTGTTGTGATTGTAATCTGTTAATTAATATTTTTTATTTTAATATTTCGTGTGATTGTAATCTGTTAATTAATCTTTTTGATTTTAATATTTCGTAATTAAAATTTTTGATTTTAATATTTCGTTTTTTTTATTGCTAAAATTTGTTGTGATTGTAATCTGTTAATTAATATTTTTGATTTTAATATTTCGTTAAATATTTTTTCTAATGAATAAACTTAATTAATATTTTGGTGGGCTGTGGAAAATTGCTGAAATGACACGTGGCAGTGACCATTTTCCTGCGTGACACGTGGCAAGGAGCGCTACTCCTATAATATATATAAGATATATAATATAAGATAAGAATATAAGATAAGATGATAATAATAATAATAATAATAATAATAATAATAATAATAATAATAATAATAATAATAATAATAAAATATAAATAAATAAATAAATAAATAATTTTAATTAAAAACATCCGATTATGTAAACCCATTTTTTTAATAATCTAGATAAATAAAAGATTTTGTTGGACTTGGATAATAATTTATATTAACAACTTAAAATAATTAATTTTTTAAAATATTTTTTTAGACTGCGTTAAATCTGGTGCTGACACGTGACACGTGAAAAGATGCTCCAATAACGTTAGCAAACTATGACTTAGAAGTTAGGAATTTAAAACTATGACTTAGAAATTAGGAATTTAAAATAATTGGTTTTGCACTTTCCATGCATTACCCTCGATAATCTGCTTATAAGTTATAATAATCGATTAGGTATAAACTTGGATGAGTTGTTGAATTGAGCTCTTAAGCAATTTGCAAACTTCATCATGGTCAAGACTCAAGAATCAGCCTTTGAAAATCCTAGTTATATATTCACTTGTCAATACAGTGGCAAATGAGTGTGATTGAGATTGTTGATTGGCTAATCAGCTTCAATAATCCATCCTCCTATTGGCTACATTCACAAACTGCAAGCAAATCCAATTATCCAAAACATGAAACCATTCAAGAGTAAGAATGCTGAACTTTATCCATCAGCAAAGATTGCGGAAAAAAACCCCACAATTTTATTGCCATTTGAACAGCAATGAAAACACATTTGAGATTTGAACATGTTATGTACAACCGATCCCCAGGATCCACATGGCCAATACAATCATCCAATTCATCCCCCCAACCTCAAGCAAGCAAATTTGCTGCCTGCAAAAATGAAAAGAAAGAAACCAACAATTTCACCCTTCATACCCAATCAACCCAACACACACAGCTCAAAAACAGCTGAGCTGGAAGCCTAGGCTTAAGCTTCCTGTCGAGCCCAATGCACTTCAAAGATGGGCAATCGAAGACCAGCTGCTTCACACTCTCGATTGAAACACCATCACAAGCCACCATTGAAAGGACCTCAAGCGATTTGTGTGCGGAGAATGCTGTCACTCCATGACCTGATATGTTAGGGCATCCATCAATGACCACTTCAATCAAACCCCCGCAACCCTCCGCCACCAGAATTAGGGTCAGATCCGCGAGTTTTAGCCTCGACAGATCCAATCTCTTGAGGGATCGAATCCTTGAGATCGATAACCCTCCGAGTTCTGTAATCCCAGGTCCGCAATCGGCCAAACTCAGTTCCTCCAACGCGGCCATTTTTGACAACGAAACGACTCCTAAATCTGTTATCAGATCGCATCCGGATAGCACCAGCTTCTTGAGGTTTTTTGATAGAGGTTCGAAGGAGAGCATCGCGAGGCCTTTGTCTGTAATCAATGAGCATCCTTGCAAGCTCAAACTCTCAATTGACCCCATCAATCCGACGGCCAACAACGCCTGATCGGTCAGTGATGTGCATCCGGATAGATCTAGACAGCTGAGATTACATGAGAATCTCACAAGAGAGAAAACCCCAATATCCCCAATTTTCTTCCTGTTCCGCACCGATAGAACCGAGAGATTCCTGCACCACTTTGCGATCGCATACAATCCAACATCTGTTATGTCATCGGTTACCGAAACGGCACCAATATCACCTTCTTCTTCATCAAAATCGAGAATTAGGGTTTCGATTTTAGGACAATAGCTAGCGAGGCAAAGTGCCTGGGAATCATCGATCGGCGCCGGAGACTCGAAAGCAGTGAGGTTGGGGAATCGAGGGAGGAAGGAAGGGAGAAGATCCGGCGAGAGAGCGCGAACGGTGGATCTTGTAAGGCCTTCGACCCGAAGCCACTGTTTGGAGACGAGGGAGATGGAGGTTCGATCATTAGGGTCAGTAATTGACCTGAAAATCACCCCAAGCTCGTCGTCGCTGAGCTCCACCATGGCCGACACCGGGAGAATACAACGGTGGCAACGTAGGCGGAGAGGCGTCGGCGATGGCGGAGGAAGCGATTTGAGGATTTGGGGTGAAATTTGGGGTGAAATTTGGGGATTAGGGTTGTGTATTTTTGAAGGTGATTTGTTGGGTTGGTGTGCTATGTCAAATGGGTAGGGTTTACGCCTTTACGGGATAACCAGATTATTGCACGTGACTGCCCATTTTGGGATGATCTGTCAATTTTTTGGGTTAGGTTTTGGGTGTTCCTACAGCAGGGTAAAAAGTTAATCAATGTAAAAATACATGCAATGGTAAATTTGGGACTGGAAATTTTGGGTATTGTGATTGTGTATATACAAATACTCATCTTGGCAAATGGGTGAATGGTAATTGTCGTTTAGTTATTTTTTACAAAGATGATGTATTTTCCTTTTAAAAAAAGGTGATTGTAAAAAGCATTTTCAGTTACATTCTTTGAATCATTCTATAAATGTTTATACGATGTAGATCAACATTGACATAAAATCTCTATGTACAAAGATGTAATTGCTAATATTTGTAACATACCACATTATTGTGCCCGTTTATACAATCATCTCAAATAAAGGTTATTTCTTGCAATTTATCCTTTTTTGTAATACAAATTAAATCGCCAGTGAGGAGAGAGTGTAAATACTTTTACCGGCGCAAAAGAAAAAGAACGTAAGACTTTGAACACCTACTCGACAGTACACCAAGTTTTCGGATTGAGATGCAAAGTACTATGTATTTCTGCTAACGTTAGATCAGAATTCAGAAGATTGGATTCAGAGAGATGAGCACAGCATCATCTTTGAGAGCACTAGGCGCAGTCCTTCAAAGATCATCTCTTTTCAAATTTCCACTCCTCCCCTCTTCTTCCTATCGTAATTCATTCTCTATTTCACTTTTCCCCAATCTTCGTTTCACCATTCTGCTAATCAATCTATGAATCAAATGCTCCAAAAACCTAATTAAGTGTTTGGGGGAGTTTTTCAGGCACTGGTTTGCTCTGTAGGAAGTTATCTTCAGTTGCAGCGTTATCATCATCATCATCCATAACTTGGGTTTCTCCATCGACTGATAACAAATCAACAATTGATAATGCCAGGAGGATTTGGACATGCTCCCCTCTTTGCATGGGTAGACGCTCTAGCAAAATTGCTGATCGCAAGGTATCTGCTTTTTTGTACTTGAGTATTTTGTCTGGAAGTTGGAACCAATGTTTTGCACACAAACTGTTTGATGAAATGCTTGTTCCAATTTTTCTCATTAGTATTCACTATTCATAAATATGTGGTTGTCGAGAGTGCCGGGGAGCTTTCTTTGGTGTGCTTTCTGTTAAAATTTTTCTTCAAAATCTAGAATGGAAATCTTCGAATATTGCAGCCAAATATGACCATAGTAAAGACTTGTATTATTCTCCATTCTGTTTATGCTCAATCCTGCCCTTAACTTTTGATTGTTTATGAAAGGTTTATTCCTTACTAAAATCAACCATTCCTTTGGTTCCACATAAAACAATTCTACAAAGCATTCTGCTTTGTAACTTCTATTTTCTTAACCTATAAGATGTGTGGAAAATGACTATCTTAGACTTAGTATTATTGCTTTCTCAAGTTCTTTTTTCTTCCAGGTGAAATACTTTGTAAAGTATTTTGAGTGTGAAATGTGCCAACTGTAGATCCTCTATCTTGTATTGAGGATTTATATGTCAATCATGTGCTTATGCTCCAAGTTCTTAATATTGATATTGCAGGGAGCCCAAGACCTTAAGAAAGCAAAGCTGTATTCAAAATTTGGCAAGGAAGTAATATCAGCGTAAGTTGATATCTTCCGGTAGTATAGCTTGGTAGTCTTTTGTGTCCATACGTATGATAACACGCGGCATTGATAAACTTATGCACTAAGTGTTAATTTTTGTACAAAAAGTTACAAATCAATTATTATTAAACCAAAGGGGTAAATTCTTGACTAGTCTCCCGTGACTGCACCTTGCAGCGTAAAAAAAGGAGGTCCAAATGTTGTCTCAAATTCAGCTTTGGCTATCCTGCTTGAGAAAGCAAAGGAGCTTGATATTCCTAAAGAAATCATCGAGCGCAACATCAAGAGAGCTTCTGAGAAAGGACAGGAGGCTTACATAGAGAAATTTTATGAGGTATATCGACTTGATTGTATGAATTCTCAACCCTCACTATGCAGTCTGGATCTCAATGTTCTTACCATCCGTGCTTAGGTCTATGGGTTTGGAAGTGTCGGTATCGTAGTCGAGGTATTGACTGATAAGGTGAACAGATCTGTTGCAGCTGTTAGAGAGGTGGTGAAGGATTGTGGTGGAAAGATGGCAGATGCAGGATCTGTCATGTTCAGATTTAAACGTGCTCGTGTTGTAAGTGTGAAAGTCGGTGATGTAGACAAAGATAATCTTCTTAGCATTGCTCTCGATGCCGGTGCCGAGGATATAATCGAACCTTCAAGTTATGAAGACGACACAGAAGAACATACGTCACATAGGTACTACATGCAAACATGCCTCTCTTATTCTATTGCCTATGGTTCACTTGAAAGTTTTGTTCCTGTTAGTTTGAAGAAAAAATATGACACATCTCAAAATTTCTTTCATGATTCAAATTCATACTGCAAATTCATTTTTTTCCCTATTCGTTACAGCTACTATAAAATCGTAAGCTCACCAGAGAACTATGCTGCAATATTAACAAAGCTATCTGAAGAGGGAGTGAGCTTTGAACCTGATAATGGATTTGAATTGCTTCCGATGAATCCCGTTGAGGTATGATACACTCTCGTCAATGATTCTTTTCATTCTAGAAATGCCTCATGGCTCAGAGGTGCTTGTGAGTTGTGATGAATGAACAAACCTCATACAAATTTGTTTATATCACGACATTTTTGTTGTTTCAAAGTACAATACCTGGTTAGTGGCTTTGTCAAGTGGATTATGCCTTGAAAATCAAGTATTTATAGGAGTACTAGTTGATTTATATAACGAAATGTCGAGTTTGACTAAAAGTTAAGGGCCTGTTTCATTTTGGTATCACTATGAGTTTTCATTTTTTTAGTTTTGAAGGATTTTCATATAATTAGTAAAATAAAGAATTAGAATTGTAATGTGTTATATTCCCCTTGATCTTCGAAGAAGAAACATGCTGAACCAAACAAGTCCTAAGTTCTGGTATTTGTTTTCCTGAAAATACATGGATCACCTTTTGATGACAGTTTCTTTGCTCAATTCTTCTCTCGTCTTATTGTATCTAAATTCGATTCCCTCCCATCTCTGTGACATACTTTCTGAGTGCAGGTGGACGACGAGGCCAGGGATCTTAACAGGGACCTGATGTCTAAGCTGCTTGAACTCGATGATGTCGATGGTGTTTATACCGACCAAAAATAAAACAGGATATTGATCCAAGTAAGTGGTAGATTATCAATTGAAATTTGTAGGCAAATGGTTCACACAAGAACTACTTAACGGAATGGAATGAAATCAACCTAATCATATTCATCGGTTTAATAATCTTTTTTGGCAAAAAAACCATTGTCCTTTGATGCTTAATTTCATTGGCAGGGCTATGAGTTACTTACATAGAAACACTTTCATTGTCACATCCTCCTAACTTTTGTAAGTTTTTGAATTCTTCATTCCTAAATGCTTATGCAAGCTTTCTCAAGCTCTCAGCAATACAGCATCTCAAGTACAATTCTCGAGTTTTGCTTACGGCTAGTTGCTATCATTTTCCTTTAATCCTGTTCGTAGATCAGGAAACATTGGTGTTCACCGGGTTGAAAATGGAACTCGTGCTTCATTAGATTCATCGCCGTTAATGGGCTTGTTTTAGCCCATTTAACGCCCAAATGGGCCTCTGGCCCATCTTCGAGCCCAGTTTAGGTAACACCCTGTTTCAAGCCTTAGTTTGGCAAAATAATTTTGAGTAATTCAAGTGTTTTGTATCTTTTTATTTTTATTTTTCTTACAATGAAACCTAAAACATCCTTCGATATAAAAAATAAAGGTCGTGATCATTAGAAAAATGTCTCATAGAGCAGATGAATATGATTAGGTTGATTTCATTCCATTCCGTTAAGTAGTTCTTGTGTGAACCATTTGCCTACAATGGAAACCTAAAACATCCTTCGCATCTGTTGTCATAAGTTGTTAAAGTATGACTTGCCCAACCCAAACCGACTCGTAAATTTTGGTCATCGACACAATATACTCGATAAGCCACATCAAGTTTTGGAAATAAACTTGAAGTTTAATATAACTAAAACAGTAAGTTTGTACTACGCATGTATAATGATTTTCTGGGTTTTATTTTATGAGATGTATGATGATTTTATGGGTTTTATTTTTGGAAAATTTATCAGGTGTCCACGAGGAATTGCAATATTGTTTTGATAATCAACATTTTACAAAATTCCTCGTGGTACCCTCAAAGTTTGGTTTAATTAATTTCCATCACCAATCTTTTACTTTTCATCGAAGGATGTTCATTTTCCATCCAATAATGTTGAGATATAGAATTAAGGTTAAGTATAAATTACTTTTACTATTAAGCCAAGATAAATTTATTTTTAAAACAAATTGAAGTTATTTAATCTAGTTAAATTTAATCTAATTAATATGGATTTTAGTGAAAATTTTAAATTGTATTATGTAAAAAGTTTAACATTTTTTTGGAGATAATTAATAAGTAACTTAATTGAAATAGTTATAATGATCAACAAATAAAATAATAAAAAAGTATATCACCTTGATAAAAAAAATAAATTTAGTCATAAGTTATTATCCATCAAATTTAAATGTATAATTATGTATTTCAATACAAAAATTTAACATATATTATGTATATATATAAACACATCAAATAATTAGCCTATAAAAAACATGTAGACAAATGTATTATAAATATATAAATATATCGATTAATGGGCCTACAAAAATATATGGGACACAAATACCACATAAGCAAAATGTACCACAACTCACAAGCATTGAGACATAGTATGTCAAAGTATAGTGAAAATATCAAGGAATTAATAGAGTTTCAATTTTCAACAACCAAGAAAAGGGGTGCGAGATGTTCCTTCATCGGATGGATGGCTCGTAGGAAACTTCAGTGATGCACCCATTTCTCCAATGGATGACATTGAATACTGAGTTGGTGTCATATCCGAAAGGACATCAAAATCATGTGCATGAGTCTTTGATTTTTTTGATCTTATGTGTTGCTGAACATTCATTTTATATAAGTATATGAATGCCATATACCTTCGAGAAGTGTTAAAACTATTTTACTTGTTGATCTTCTTTGATTTTTTTTGACTTTTCATATAATTTATACATTTAAATTTGATGGATAATAACTTATGACTAAAATATTTTTTATGATGGTGATATACTTTTTTATTATATTATTTGTTGATCATTATAACTATTTCAATTAAGTTATTTATTAATTAGTACCTAAAAAATGTTACCATAATCCAATTTAAAATTTTCACTAAAATTCATATTAATTAGATTAAAATTAACTAGATTAAATAACTTTAATTTGTTTTAAAAATAAATTTATCTTGGCTTAATTTAGTAAAAGTAATTTATACTTACCCTTAATTCTATATCGCAACATTCTTGGATGAAAAATGAACATTTTTGGATGGAAAATAAAATATTAGTGATGAAAATTAATTAAATCAAAATTTTGTAAAATGTAAGTTATAAAAATAATATTTCAATTTCTCATGGACACCATGAGGAATTTCCTTTATTTTTCATAAATCTTGTATGTTTCATAATCTTACTTTATCAAAAAAAGCTTATAAATAATTACATTCATTATAACAAAAACTAAAAATCTTTTTTACATCTAGGTTATTTTTTTTAATCCGAAATAATTTGTTTACAAAATGTAAATAAGTCCAATAAAATAAATATTAAGAATTTGAATTGTGGGGAAGCGAAGAGGATGGATGTCTAAGCGGTTGAAAGAGTATGTCTTTAAATGTTAATTGTGTGCGAATGAGTTATATATATAATTTATATAGTTACTTCAAAAATTATTAATTGTGTATATATATTTATTGGAAAAAAAACCTTAATCTTATATGACAATGCATTTTTTTTTATGAACTCTTTTAATATTCTCTTTTTATTTACTTTTTTGAAATCACCCTTAATTAATATTCTCCTTTAACATCTTACCGGTAGGGTTGTGTAAAATTAAACTGGACCGGACCAGTCCTGGATCAAAAATCCGGTCCGGTCCCTGGTCCAGGGATTTTGGAAAGTCTAGTTCCGGTCCGGATCAAAAAGACCTGCTTGAACCGGAATTTAATTATTTTTATAATTTAATTAATTTTAATTTGGTCCAGGGATTTTGGAAATTCTAGTCCCGGTCCAGACCGGCTTGGACCGGAATTCAATTATTTTTATTATTTTATTAATTTAATATATATATTTTTTATAAATCATATATATTGTGTACGTATTTATGAAAATTATATATTTTTTAATATATTTTTTTAATTTTTGCAAAAATATATTTATTTTAATATATTTTATATTATTCCGGTCCGAACCAGTCTGGATCAGAATGGATCGGACTTTAACGATCCGGTTCCGGTCTAGTCCCTGGTCCAGATTTTTAAAAATTTCAGTCCTTCGATCCGGTCTGAACCGGATGCACATCCCTACTTACCGGAGACACCCTAGTTTTTAATATGCATTTGAACTATCCGACATCCATTGGGTATTTTTTCTACTTTGAGTAGTTATGAGCCGAAAATCGTTCAAGAGGTCACGAAGGGCGACGGCCAAAGGGCGAAGGCCAACTCCTTTGAAATATTGGAGCCAAAGGGCGAAGGCCAACTCCTTTGAAAAAGGTGATAAAAATACGAAATATTTCCATAGAAAAGCGACAGGAAGAAGGAACAGAAAGATGATCAATAAAATTAAAAATAACAATGAACTATGGTTAGAGACTGAAGAGGAAATTTCTCAGGAATTTACTATGGATTTCAAAAACCGCTTTAGTGCATCTGTGAGCAATACGAACTTATGTGACCTCTATCTCCATGTCATTTCTAATGAAGTATCGAATGAAGATAATGTATTCCTTACTAAACCATTTACTAACTGTGATATTAAAAATGCGGCTTTTGACATAGGTAGTGAAAAATCTCCGGGTCCTGATGGTCTGCCTGCGGGTTTCTTTCAGAAGCATTGGGAAATCGTAGGTCCGGCTGTTTGTAGGGCTGTTAAGAGCTTTTACCACTCTGGAAAACTATTGAAACAAGTTAACCATACATTCATCACACTGATCCCAAAAAATGATAATCCAATATCGACAAAAGACTATAGACCCATTAGCCTATGCTCTACAACTTATAAGATAATTGCAAAAATTTTAGCATCGAGACTAAAACATATCCTTCCAAAATTAATTCATCCATTTCAAAGCGCCTTTGTGCAAAATAGAGCTATTCATGACAATATATTAATCGCTCATGAAATTTTCCATGGATTTAGAATGAAAAAAGGGAAAGTAGAATATATGGCTATAAAATTAGACATGAAAAAAGCTTATGATAGAATGGAATGGTTCTTTATTAAAGCCGTCCTGGACAAATTCGGATTTTGTAGTAAATTCAGGAATTGGATCATGGAATGTATCTCAACATTTTCATATTCAATATTAGTTAATGATAGACCCTCAGAATTGTTTCTTCCCAAGAGGGGTCTTCGTCAAGGAGACCCTATTTCTCCATTAATTTTTAATTTGGGTGCGGAGGTGCTTGCGCGAAACATTCAAAAGGAAAGTGAGCAAAATAAGAAATCTATCGGTTTCCCTATCTCTAGAGGGGGAACCCATATCCCTTTCTTAGCGTTTGCGGATGATATCATCATTTTCACGAAAGCCTCAACAAGTGCTGGCTCCAGAATTATGGATATCCTTAACGGGTATTGTAACATTTCAGGTCAAAAAATCAACTTACAAAAATCAGCATTCCAAACTTCGAATAATATAGAAAATGCGATCAATCGCCAGATCCAACTGTGTCTAGGGATTTCTAGATCTAACTACTTGAAAAAATATCTAGGATGTCCGATCATTAACGGTAAAGTTAATAAAAGCGTCTTTGAGGAAGTGGTTTTGAAATCTAAACAACAACTATCTAAATGGAAGGCTTCGACTTTGTCGCAAGAAGGTAGAACCATATTAATTAAATCCAATATGAACGCTAAACCTAATTTTATAATGCAGAGTTTTATGCTTCCTGCCAACATCCACAGAGAATTAGATCAAATTAACAGGAACTTCTTCTAGAATAAAGGTCATAACTTCCATCCTCTTATTAACTGGGACAAAATTTGTAGACCTAGGAAATTTGGGGGCGTTGGCATTAAAAAGACGGAGGATATGAATAAAGCACTTCACATGAAACTTCTTTGGAAAATTCTAAATGAACCAGATAATATTTGGGTTAAAATAGTTGAGGAAAAATACCTAAAAGGATCTCTATTATGGAACTATGAGGTTAAACAGAATGCGTCATGGCAATGGAAAAAACTTATGAATCTGAGAACAGAATTCAAACTTGGGCTTAGGTGGTGTGTTGGAGACGGGAATACCGTGAGGTTCTGGAAGGACTGTTGGGTGGAAAGTGTTCCTTTTAGTAACTTATGTATTAACCCAAATTTTGTCCCTAATAATGAGGTAGTCAAACAATTTATCATCGAAAACAGATGGAACTATAGGAAAATTGACGAGGAACTAAGTGGAATTATACCCCCGGAAGTTATTAAGTCAATCAAATCCTACCAATTACCTAAATCCTTCATTCAGGATAGACTGTATTGGGCTCCGTCGGAAGATGGGAATTATACGACAAAATCTGCTTTTAACTTTATTTATGAAAGAAGCAATCTCCCTGCTAATGAGAATGATTGGATCTGGAATTTTGGATCTTCTACCAAAAGTCAAGAATTTCCTCTGAAAACTGTCTATAAATGGACTCCCAACGAAGGAAAACTTAGAAAAACAAAAGGTTCTTGTCCCAATGACATGTTGTTTGTGTAATCAAACTTTCGAATCAGCTAAACATCTTTTCTTTGAATGTCAGTTCCTTTTAGTCTCAATTTCTAATGATAAGATTAAAGATGCTATTATCTCTTCTAGTAGTATGAGTTCTAAGATCCTTGATCTTATTATTTGGCTGAGAGGCGTTCTGTCAAGATCTGATTTCAATTTTTTATCCATGATATGGTGGAATATATGGACCAATAGAAACCAAAAAATTTTCAATAGTAAAGAACCCCAGAATATTGATCTATTGGTCCGGAACCAGATAAAAGAATGGCTGCAGGTAAATAAAAAGGCTTTAGAGCATAAAGGAAGATCATATAAGCAAAGAAGGAAAACAAGGAATATTTGCTGGTCTAGACCAGAAAAGGACTATGTTAAACTAAATTTTGATGGCTCTAAAAAAGATTCCGGTGAATCTGCTTATGGTTTTATCCTTCGTAATCACGATGCTTTGATAGTCTCCCTAGGCTTTGGGCGATGTGGTAACATATCGGCCCAGCATGCTGAAGCGTGTGCGCTTAGAGAGGGCTTGGTTAAAACATTTGATTTAGGAATTAAATTTATTGAAATCGAAGGCGACAGTCTCTCGATTATTAACTCGGTAAAGCGAATTTGGAAACCCCCCTGAGATCTAGATCTCTTCTTGTCTGACATCTCTAATATTTTAGCTGGTTTCTGTCAGGTTAAAATCAGGCATGTCTTCAGAGAGATCAATGGTGTAGCCGATTTGCTCGCTGAGATGGGTTATGACGGCCAGCAGGCGTCCAGTTCGTCACTCTGTAGGGTTGAGGAGCTCATCCGAAAGGATGCTCTAGGATAGAGAGTCTCTAGGAGATGATCTCCCCTAATTACTTACCGTGTATTATCAAAAAAAAAAAAAAAAAATGTTTTTAAATAAATCTTAATATTCTATATTTCTATGCAACGAAGATAAGTGATCCAAATTGTTCAATTTATCTTTTTATATATATGTTTGTAGTCTAACAAAAAAAAATAACATAAATATTTATGTTTGCTAAAAGTAATTGCAAACCATCATTTTGGAGTTTTCAAATCATGCATAACAGCATAATCTTATTGTCGCTTCATCTTTGTCTCCTTTTTCGACTCTAATTTTAACATAACTCGAAAAAGTTTAAAGTCACACTATCCAAGAATTTCCATAATTTTAAAATAAACATAACCGTTAATATGTAAAAAATATATCCATTATTATTATATTGTCTTGATAGACAGAATTATATCCACCAATATATTACTATTTATGTAAATTATTATTTTTCATATAATAATAACTATATTCACTTATATTTAAATGATTTAAATTAATAAAATAAAACAAGTTTTAAAATTACGATTATTTATATTAATGAATGAGGAAAGTGGGACATTGGGACAAATTAAAAGAAAGAAAAAATACCCTTAAAATTAAATTTGAGGGTTGAGATTGATTCTTCTAAAACTAAAACTATGCCTATTAAATATTCTAAAATAAATAAATAAATAAACTTTATACTTCCAAATCACGTATTTCCCTCTTTTCTCTTTTGCAAAACCGTCAAATAACAGAAGCGAATAATCGATTAACATAGACCGGAGATGAGTTGCAACCACGGTAGACAAATTCCCACAACCTACGTTTCCTACATCTTCTCGTCTTTTTCGAAATTTCAAGTCTATCTCTTTTCAACTTGTCTATGGAAATGAATTGGGGATAAATTTTTATTAGTGATTTGTTCCAATTAGAGACGATCGTTTACAATCATCTAAAACATGTTCGGATTCATCGAATTTCATTGATCAAAGGGATGGATCTTAGTTTGCATAGTTTGACTTTTGAATGTTATTTATATCATTTGAGATGATGCATATCTCCTGCTCGACATAATGCCCAACATAATACTCATATCTTGTTGTCATTGTATACAATAATCGGTTGTTAGAATATTTTCCTGGTAGTTTCTGTTGAGATTGTTTTAAAAAACAACAACAACAGTTTGATACTCCATTAGTGTGCATCATTTTTCCTCTCATAAGTGGACATTAGGATAAACTGTTTATTTTACGGTAGATGTTGATTATGGAAGTTGTCAATACTCAATTTTGTTGTTTCATGTCTATAAGGGACGTCTACGGTTTCTTCTATTTTGTTTGGTGGTTGTAGTTTAGAGAAAACATTAGTATGTAGCTTTTTGGATACTCTATTATAGCTCCCAATTACAACTCGCTTGTCTTGGCTTGACCTATTAGCTCAATTGGAAAAACAATGTGTTTGTACTCAAAAATATGGGTTCGAATTCCATATATGTTAATTTGTTTGTTTTTATCTTTAAGATAAGTGGTTATTTATCAAACGACATAGTAGTGTAATTTTATAAGAATCTTTTAGGTGTTTTGTCTAGCAAATTAGCCTATATGATGAAACCACATAATCCTTTAGATGATTGTTCATCATTAATTAAGTTCAGTTATTTAACCCTTGCCTAGCCTTTATTATGTTTCTTGTGCAATCAATAACAACACATCAATGTAAGTGGTAAATTTAATTTAATTTAGGTTTGGCTGCATTTTATTTAGTTATTTATTTATTTTTAAAAAAGACTTTTGATTAATAACTTCATCATTGTCGTTTACAATTTCATTCAATAAAGAAGGTAAAATAACACCCAAACCAAAATGAGAAGGACGCTCAGGGAAAGAATGTGCAAGCCAATCAGCAACATGATTGCCTATTCTGCATGTAAACAACCAAGTGCACGAGGAGAACTCATTTGCCGTAGCTTTCAACGGGTGCAAGACCTTGCCAAGGGAGCCCCGATGTTGCAAACCAGTGCTTTCAACTTACATTTTAGGTTGTTCTTGAACAAATTCATGTTTATAGGTCTAGGTACTCTAATATGTGAAATCACTTCCATTAACCACTCTTATATGCTTATTGATCATTAATGCAAGTTGAATGATTCTTGTTGCATAATGTTACATTATACACTAATTATCCTAGACTAGTTAAATGAGTTTCTTACTTGTAGTTGCTTCATTCATATGTTTCAGTTTTAGATATTGGCCATATACAATATAAGAAAATTGTAGATAGCCAGAAATGCATTTTGCATGATTTGAATATAAAAAGGATTAAAAAATGTTGTACAATAGTCGTTCTTCATTCTCATGCGACTATTGTTGCCAGTTTTGATCAAATGAAAAATTAACCAATTGAAAGATCAACTTAATACATGTTTTAAACAACACAACATTGTAATCTTATAAGAATATAATAATTGAATATCCGCTTATCTTAAAAGAGAAAAATAAAAAAATTAACCTATATGGAACTCAAACCTAAGTCTTTTTTTTGTGCAAGCACGTTGCTCTTCCAATTGAGCTAATAAGTTAAGAAAAAAGATGTAACGCCTGGAATTTATTCCGGACTTGGAGCACTTTGTAGTTATCCCGTAATCCCGAGATGCCGAGAGCCGAGATTTATTCCTAAGAAAATTCCGAGCCGACTCGTCGTTTTCCCTCTTTTTCCGCATTCCAACCCTTCAATTCGTTCCGGGTTAAAAATGACAAGGGGTCATTTCCGACCCCTCGGTCCGTGTGAGGGACAAGAGGTCAGCTGACCCCTTGATCCCCACACCTCCTTTGCAGCCTTGTCTCTCTCTCTCTCTCTCTCTCCTCCCTTAGCTCACTTCTCACGTTACTCTCTCTTTCACTCTTCCACACTCATCTCTTCTCCTCTCTTTTCCTCTCTTCTTCCTTGTGGTTGAGGATCCAAGCTGTGGACTGTAAAAGGAAATCCTAGGCTGTTGGTAAGCTCTTTCCTCTCCCTTCCCTCTCGTCCTTGTTGTTCTTTCCCTTCTTCTTCCTCCCTCCTTCATCCATGGCTATGGAGGAAGATCTTGTGGAGTTTTGCTCAACTCTTTGCATGCCTAGGTTCTTATCTCGTTTAGGTCAAGGAGAGGTGTCTAAGACCCGTGGTGGGTGTTTGGAGAAGATCCAGCAAGAGAAGAAGGACTTTGGAGCCAAGGATCCACGATCGGGGACGAAGAAGACGACGTTCTGCACAAAACCCGCGGGGGCGGCTCAGCACAGCCGCTGGAGCGGCCAGCCGCAGGGGCGGCACCACACATCCGCGGGTGCGGCCTGGAACGGCCGCGGGTGCGGCTCGGCACGTCCGCGGGGGCGGCTCCTGGCAGTCGACGCAGTCCACCGCGGGTGCGGCTCCTGGTTCCGCGGGGGCGGCTTCTGTGTCCGCAGGGGGCGCCAGCTTGACTCCGCGGCTGCGGTTTCTGCAACAGTAGGCTTCTCCTTTCCTTCACTCTTTGTTCCTTCCTTAGATTTGTTGTTGAATCATGTAGTAGCATGCTTAGGATGACCTAGAGTAGCTTGAGAATGCCACTTAGTGGTTGTGAACCTAGGAGCCCTTAAGGCTCGATGTAATTGTTGGATATGAGTATGTGAGCATGATGGATCTTCTAGGCTAACTTGTGCCTCTTTGGTTGAGGATTAATATCTTGTGGAATTATGAACTGTTGTGGGCTGTTTCATGTGTGGAGAGTGTGTGGTGAGTACTTGGGACCTAGGATGCATTCCTAGTTTGAGGGTTAGGTGATCTTGCATAAATCACTAAGAGTGAAGTCTAAGACTTCTTGAGAGTGAGTATGTATTGATATGCATATCTCTTGTGAGCAGGTTGTGGGCTTCCTCCTTAAGGAAGCAAGAGTGTGGTGACTTGGGTTTGGTGACGAGGTAAGTCTCCGGACTTACTTAGCTCGTATTCTATGTATTAGCATTGATGTGTGTTTGGTGGTGTGTGTTTATGTTATTGTAGTAACAATTAAACCGGTAATTAGGACCACCGACCTTATGTATATTTTGGCCCAAGTGTATGATAACGGGCGGTGACATTCTGCCTAGCCCTGCGTGGGACTAGGAGGATCTCGACGACTAGCCCGGCGGGTCAGATGGTCGGGTGTATCCGTACCATTCTTTGCCGGTAAGTAGGGATTGAGGCGAGACCACGGTGGTCTCGTGTCACAAGCCGAAGTTGAATTAGAACGGGATACGACTTAATAATATAAAGATAATAAACCGGACTTGTGTGTTTTATGTTATGTGCTATGTATGTGTTTGTGCCTTCACCGCTTTTCTAATGCTTCGAATATTAGCTAACGGTTTTAAACCGTGGTTGTAGATGACTTGCAGGTTAGGGACGCCGCCAAGTGAGGTGGAGGAGTGGACAGCCGGGGTCTCCGTACATTATAGGACGGGGACGTTTTTGGGATATGTCTTTGTATTGTGGATTATGTAGTACGGTTTGGTTTTCTTATCGGAGTTGTGATGTTTTGAGGACTCGGCTGAGTTTCCACTTTGTAGTCTTTACTTTCGGGCTTTCGCATACATTAAAAACGTTTTAAGTTTTCGCCTTTATTTGTGCCTTGTTGGAAGGTCCGGTGAAATTGTTGTCAAGCTAAGGGTCGGGACCCATTGTGAGGTCTCGCCCGTAGCACCTCGAGTCCCGCGGATTTGGGGTGTTACAAAAGTGGTATCAGAGCCCTAGGTTGGCAACAATGGCACTCGCAATCTTTTTAAAGGCCGAATGAGGAATAAACAGAACCCACACGGGTTCTGACTTTTCGTTTTCAAAATCATGTGCATGAGTCGGGTTTGGGTTAGAATGTACGGGACCACCACTCCTTCCGCAAACCTCGGCGACATAGATCTCCGGATTAGAAGTATGTACTTATATTATTATATAGTTATATATATTTATGACCTTAGGATGTTTGTGGATTTATATGTACCTAGCTATGTATGTGACCTTAGGATGTTTTGGGCTTGTATGCCTTAGATGTGTAATGTGATTATGCTTACCTTATGCTTTTAGAAGTTTATCATACCGATATAGTAAGTATTACCTATGTATTTATACATAAGTAAACTCCATACGCTATTAGATAGCACGTACGAGAGCTACCACTTACGTAGGACCCGCCAGGAGTAGACCCTCTCTTTCTCCTACTGTCCCGATACGGGGACGAGTAGGAAGACCTCCAGGCGCGAGAGGTCGGGGACGTATCCCCATTGCGGACCCGCCAGTTGTGGATCCACTAGTAGTTAAGGTTCCCGTAGAGGACGTCACCGAGAGCATCGTTCCTGAGGTTGGGGATAAGACCGTTGGGAGGTCCGGGCACAGGGTTCTCCATCTTCCAGGACCAGGGGAGCGTCCATTGGAGCTACCGTGTTTGCGGACTACGTGCGACGAGGACAATGGAGATAACAAACTTAAGTTCTTCGAGAAGACGCGTGGACAACTAAATATGCGAATCAAGGAGGAGATGGGTGCATTCTAACAAGGTTAAAGGCGGTGTTCCATCACGAGAAGTGAAACTTTCCTTAGACGCTCCTAAGATTTGGAGTCAAGATGAGAACGTGATCGAACCAAGTGGGAAAGATGTAAGATACCGTAAGTTAAGCTTACGAGGTACCATTAAGTGAAGAGTCACCATTACGAGAGTTATGGGAAGAATGGCAAGGTGGGGAATTACGCGAAGTTAACCGGTTTTTGTTATGACGATAAGGCGAAGAAAGGCCAAAAAGAAGGAAGTATTTAAATGATGATCCTAAGAAGATGAGAGCAACACGTGGATGCTAACTAACGTTAGAGATTTTGAGAAGACGCACTTACAAGATATCATGAAGCGCGGTTAAGCCTATGGAGGCGATTCATGTGACTCAAAAACGCCGAGAAGGGTATATTTATCTCGCTGAAGGAAAAGGAAGCGTGGAATGAAGAATGAGCTATCGGAGTTTAAGGTAGAGTACCCCGAGAGGGTAGCCTTCATGATAATGGTAACATGGAAGCACAGAAGAATGGTAAGTCATTGACATGTGAGAAAGTCAGTTATCAACTAATTGGTGACAACCGAGAACGCGCATGTGCGGGTGGTCTATGGATGAGTGTGGGGGACAGTAACCAGGCTGTGGAATCATAAAGGAACGGTAACAAGAGCTTAGATTACATCTTAAACTCTTGATTTGAAGTTGTTATGGAGAACACCAGTTTGCGAAAAGAGAGACGGTTATCTTCATTTGTACATCGACTACAATGAACCGAACAAGATTACAATGAAGAACAAGTACCCCCTTACCACGTATAGATGATCTAATCGACCGGTTGCAAGGGTCGGTGGTCTCTTTTAAAATCGAGTTAAGGTTTGATTGTCACCAATTGAGAAGTCGAGACTGGGGTAGTGCAAACATGGAATTCTGGACAAACCATGGTCACTACGAGTGGTAGTGATTCCATATGGGCTTATTAATGCCCGAATAGGACATTCTGGTCTACTCTCGAAGAAGAGAGAAGTTGTATGACCAGTTGTCTCGGGATGACAACCCCCGAAGGATGGGAAAGAAGTTGCAAGTTTCTTGGATGGGATGATCATTACCGGATTGTGGAGAGATTCTCCAAGTAACACCATCTATGACTAACCTACTCCGGATGACGATGAAGTATTGAGGGGGACTAAAAGGGACAATGGAGTTATTAAGAGTTAAGAGGAGATTCATTGGTGCAACTGTTTTTGAAATTGTCTCGAGGTATGATCGGTTTGAAGTGTACAAGTGATTCTTCAAGAATGGTCTTGTTGAGTAATGAGAGACGATGCAAAAAGTTATAGCATACATGTCTCGTTAGTAGGAGTAGTGTAAAGCAAAGTATTTTCTTCATTACTCAGAACTTGCAACAAGAATTGAGGAAACGTAACATCAAAGTGTGGTTTGACAGGAACCAAAGCCAACGGTGTAAATTGGAAGTTCGATCTTCTTTGTTAGGGACAAGCAAAGAAGAAACATAATGGAAATGTTGTAGTGAGGAAGACCCGAGAAGGAAGTTGAGTTTCCGATACATCGGACCTTTTTGAGATCTTAGCGCAAGTTGGGAAAGTGTTTTACCGGCTGGCATGGCCGCCGAGAGTAGAGGGTGTTCACACGGTGTTTCAAGTGTATCAATCGAGAGAGGAGGACGTGCCGAAGACGGCGTTCAGGACGAGATACGGCCATTACGAGTTGTCGTGATGCCATTTGGGCTCACGAATGCACCCGCCGTCGTCATGGAGTTGATGAACGGCATCTTCATCGACTTCTTGGGCCAGTTCGTGGTAGTGTTTATAGACGACATCTTAGTCTACTCCCGGAGTAGGGAGGAGCATGAGAGACACCTGAGGACGGTGCTTCGAGTCCTCCAAGATAGAGAGCTTTACGCTAAGCTATCTAAGTGCGAGTTTTGGATGTCCGAGGTGGCATTTTTTTGGGTCATATAGTTTCCGCCGAGGGTGTCATGGTTGACCCGGCGAAGATAGAGTCTGTTTCATCATGACCACCTCCTAGGACGGTCAAGGAGGTGCGCATTTTCTTGGGCTTAGCGGGATACTACCGCCGTTTTGTCGAGGGTTTCTCCGTGATTGCATGACCGCTCACTTCCTTGCTGAGGAAGTCTACCAGGTTCGTCTGGTACGAGCCTTGCCAGCGCAGCTTCGAGGAACTGAAGAGGAGGTTGACCTCCGCTCCCGTGTTAGCCCAGCCTGAGGGCGTAGAGGATTTTGTGGTATATAGTGACGCCCCCAAGCTAGGCTTGGGGTGCGTTTTGATGCAGAGAGGTAGGGTTATTGCGTACGCTTCTCGGCAGCTGAAGCCGTACGAGGAGAATTACCATACCCACGATCTTGAGCTAGCGGTAGTGATTCATGCTCTGAAGATCTAGTGACACTACTTGTACGGGGCTACATGTCAGATCTTCACAGACCATAAGAGTCTGAAGTATATATTCACTCAACGGGAGTTGAATAACCACCAGAGGAGATGGTTGGAGTTGATTAAGGATTTTGACTTGGAGATTTTATACCATCCCGGGAAGGCGAACGTAGTCTCCGATGCTTTAAGTAAGAGGACACCTCGAGAGGAGGCGATAGCTCGGCTTACGGTTCAGCCTCAGCTGCAGAGGGATTTGGTGGGTTTGGAGTTGGATATCCGGTTCCCGGGTACGGACTGTTGTTTGTCCGAGTTGGAGGTACTACCTGACCTGTCCGGAGAGATCCTGCAGAAGCAGGAGAGATGTCCCATTTTGATGAGGATCCGGGACAGGATGTCCCGAGGAGAGGCACCGCAGTTTATCACGGGAGCAGACGGGCTACTGAGACGTCAGGGACGTATTTGTGTACCGTCGGATCAGGAGCTGAGAGAGCGGATTTTGCATGAGGCCCATTCCACACCTTACTCAGTGCACCCAGGCGCGAGTAATATGTACCAGGACATTAGGAGATGTTATTGGTGGGGCGGGCTCCAGCCCGATGTAAGTAGATATGTGGCCCGATGCGCGACCTGTCAGCAGGTCAAGATCAACCACCAGAGACCCGGAGGAGAGTTTCACCCACTGCCCGTGCCGCAGTGAAAGTGGGAGGACATATCCATGGATTTCGTGACCGGTCTGAGACCGAGTAGGAGCTTTGACGCGATATGGGTGGTAGTAGACCGGTTGACGAAGACCGCACGTTTCATTCCTATACGGGAAACGTGGCCGGTGAGTCGTTTAGCCGAGGAGTTTACCCGACAGATTGTGAGGTTACATAGAGTACCCAGGACCATCATCTCGGACAGGGACGGGCGTTTTACCTCGAGGTTCTGGCAGCAGGTACACGCCGCCCTAGGTTCGAGTCTCCATTTCACCACCGCATACCATCCTCAGATCGACGGCCAGTCCGAGCGGACTATTCAGACATTAGAGGATATGCTACGAGCATGTGTACTAGATTGGGGTCAGGTATGGCCAGATCACCTCCCGTTGGTCGAGTTTTCGTATAATAACAACTGGCACGCGTCGATTGGGATGTCACCATATGAGGCATTGTATGGACGGAGATGCCGTACTCCCTTATGTTGGGACGAGCCCGGGAGCTCTAGCGTTGTAGCTCCAGATCAGGTACAAGACGACATGGCGAGAGTTGCTTTGATTCGGGAGAGGATGTTGGCTGCGCAGAGCCGCCAGAGGTCGTATGCGGATAGGAGGTATAGACCTCTCGAGTTCAGGGTAGGAGCTCAGGTGTGATTGAGGGTATCACCGACGCGGGGCGTCAGACGATTCGGCATTAAGGGGAAGTTAAGCCCCCGACATGTCGGTCCATTCGAGATCTTGGAGAGAGTCGGTGAGGTGGCATACCGGTTAGCACTGCCACCGCGGTTGGAGGGTATACACCCGGTCTTTCATGTCTCTCAGCTGAGAGAGTACATACACGACCCGAGACACGTCATCAGTCACGAGGACCTAGTGGTCGAGCCGGACCATACTTTTGCAAAGCACCCGATAACGGTCTTAGAGCGGAGTACGAGACGCCTTCGATCGAAGGAGATACCGATGCTGAGGATTCAGTGGGAGACGGAGGATAGTATCCGGAGGAACTATCCCAAGTTTTATGCAGACACAGTGACATCGATGGGGTCATCGGGTTAGTTCCGAGATTTTCCTTGTTTGCTTTATATGTTATGTGATTTTTGTATGAGTTGTGAGTACCTTGCGAGGTCTTGATGTGATGCGATCTGTAGACTTGGATTAGAGCCTATAGTGTACGTTTTATGAGTTCCACGGGGTTACGAGACTGGTTGGTTGGAGAGTGTTGGGTTTAGCAAGTTTCGGGACAAAACTTGTTTTTAGGGGGGTTAGTTGTAACGCCCGGAATTTATTCCGGACTTGGAGCACTTTGTAGTTATCCCGTAATCCCGAGATGCCGAGAGCCGAGATTTATTCCTAAGAAAATCTCGAGCCGACTCGTCGTTTTCCCTCTTTTTCCGCATTCCGACCCTTCAATTCGTTCCGGGTTAAAAATGACAAGGGGTCATTTCCGACCCCTCGGTCCGTGTGAGGGACAAGAGTTCAGCTGACCCCTTGATCCCACACCTCCTTTGCAGCCTTGTCTCTCTCTCTCTCTCTCCTCCCTTAGCTCACTTCTCACGTTACTTTCTCTTTCACTCTTCCACACTCATCTCTTCTCCTCTCTTTTCCTCTCTTCTTCCTGGTGGCTGAGGATCCAAGTTGTGGACTGCAGAAGGAAATCCTAGGCTGTTGGTAAGCTCTTTCCTCTCCCTTCCCTCTCGTCCTTGTTGTTCTTTCCCTTCTTCTTCCTCCCTCCTTCATCCATGACTATGGAGGAAGATCTTGTGGAGTTTTGCTCAAATCTTTGCATGCCTAGGTTCTTATCTCGTTTAGGTCAAGGAGAGGTGCCTAAGACCCGTGGTGGGTGTTTGGAGAAGATCCAGCAAGAGAAGAAGGACTTTGGAGCCAAGGATCCACGATCGGGGACGAAGAAGACGACGTTCTGCATAGAACCCGCGGGGCGGCTCAGCACAGCCGCGGGAGCGGCCAGCCGCAGGGGCGGCACCACACAGCCGCGGGTGCGGCTCGGCACGTCCGCGGGGGTGACTCATGGAAATCGACGCAGTCCACCACGGGCGCGGCTCCTGGTTCCGCGGGGGTGGCTCCTGTGTCCGCAGGGGACGCCAGCTTGACTCCGCGGCTGCGGTTTCTGCAACAGTAGGCTTCTCCTTTCCTTCACTCTTCGTTCCTTCCTTAGATTTGTTGTTGAATCATGTAGTAGCATGCTTAGGATGGCCTAGAGTAGCTTGAGAATGCCACTTAGTGGTTGTGAACCTAGGAGCCCTTAAGGCTCGATGTAATTGTTGGATATGAGCATGTGAGCATGATGGATCTTCTAGGCTAGCTTGTGCCTCTTTGGTTGAGGATTAATATCTTGTGGAATTATGAACTGTTGTGGGCTGTTTCATGTGTGGAGAGTGTGTGGTGAGTACTTGGGACCTAGGATGCATTCCTAGTTTGAGGGTTAGGTGATCTTGCATAGATCACTAAGAGTGAAGTCTAAGACTTCTTGAGAGTGAGTATGTATTGATATGCATATCTCTTGTGAGCAGGTTGTGGGCTTCCTCCTTAAGGAAGCAAGAGTGTGGTGACTTGGGTTTGGTGACGAGGTAAGTCTCCGGACTTACTTAGCTCGTATTCTATGTATTAGCATTGATGTGTGTTTGGTGGTGTGTGTTTATGTTATTGTTGTAACAATTAAACCGGTAATTAGGACCACCGACCTTATGTATATTTTGGTCCAAGTGTATGATAACGGGCGGTGACATTCTGCCTAGCCCTGCGTGGGACTAGGAGGATCTCGACGACTAGCCCGGCGGGTCAGATGGTCGGGTGTATCCGTACCATTCTTTGCCGGTAAGTAGGGACCGAGGCGAGACCACGGTGGTCTCGTGTCACAAACCGAAGTTGAATTAGAACGGGATACGACTTAATAATATAAAGATAATAAACCGGACTTGTGTGTTTTATGTTATGTGCTATATATGTGTTTGTGCCTTCACCCCTTTTCTAATGCTTCGAATATGAGCTAATGGTTTTAAATTGTGGTTGTAGATGACTTGCAGGTTAGGGACGCCGCCGAGTGAGGTGGAGGAGTGGACAACCGGGGTCTCCGTACATTATAGGACGGGGACGTTTTTGGGATATGTCTTTGTATTGTGGATTATGTAGTACGGTTTGGTTTTCTTATCGGAGTTGTGATGTTTTGAGGACTCGACTGAGTTTCCACTTTGTAGTCTTTTCTTTCGGGCTTTCGCATACATTAAAAACGTTTTAAGTTTTCGCCTTTATTTGTGCCTTGTTGGAAGGTCCGGTGAAATTGTTGTGAAGCTAAGGGTCGGGACCCATTGTAAGGTCTCGCCCGTAGCACCCCGAGTCCCGCGGATTTGGGGTGTTACAAAAGAGTTTAGAAGCAAGTTGTAATCGAAATTGAAATCTATAATAGAGTATTTGAAAAGCTCTAGACCAATGTTTCTCTAAACCATAACCACCAAACAATAGATGAAACTGTAGAATTGATCCCTAATCATATAACTATTGTTGTTGTTTAGAACAACCTTAAACTATGAATACAAGAAATATATCCTAGCAAATAATCACCATAGACCACTACAAAATATGAGCAGTTATCTTAGACATTATGTCAAACAGTTGATATGCATCATTACAAATGGTATGAATACTTTCAAAAATTCAAATAAGAAAACTTAGATCAAAATCGTTCTTTCAATTGGAACAAACCACAACTAAAAAATCATCCCAATTTATTCTCATGAAAAAGCTAAAAATACACTTATCTGAAAATTTGAAAAAGATAAGAAGATGCAGGCGACGTAGGTTGGGAAATTTGGCTACCGTGGTAGCAACTAGCAACTCATCTCCAGTGTAAGCACAAGCAATAATCACTCTCCTGTTATTCAAAGGTTTTACAAAAGAGAAGAGAAAGAAATACGTAATTATGAAGGATAGAGTTTTTTCAATTTTAGATTAATTAATTGACTTATTTTTATGAGAATCAATCTCAACCCTCAATTTTAATCAAGGGTCTAGATCTAATAAACTCCACCTGAAGTTATTTTTTCTAACTTTATGGGAGTCTAACTCCTGCTTTTATTTATTATTCATTTGATTAGATTTATTTTTTGAGAAAAATGGGTTTGTAGGACTTTTTTTCGTTTTATGGATACTAACTAGGCCCTTACAATTTTTCTAATTAAAAAAAATGTTTAAAGTCCGGTTGCCCTTTTGTAGTTTTATTGTTTTTATAAGGGCAAGGTCGGTATTTTGGCCTTTTTAAAATGAAATAATTAAGTAGCCGATTTTTTCCCAGACTAAGGATCTTCATTACCTGTACGACGTGACTACCCATAGGTGGCAACAACAAAATCGATTCATCTTCCTCCCAAGTTCAATCCCGATTCATATCCCAGTCTCACTCGTTCCCATTCTCTCTATCTCTCGACGATTTTCATCTTCTTCGACTTTTTTCCCAAATCTAAATAGGTTCCTAACCTAGTATTTACGATTCTCTGTTTTTAACTCTTATTTGTACTTGTTGTTCCTCTTTCTTCTTCAATTTAGGTTTTAGGAGTTATATTGCGTAGATAGAAACATAATGTGGTTTTCGGTTTCGGTTTTTGAAGGTTTCTTTAGTTTGTTGTGTTTTTTCATTTGCAGGTGCTTGTGTGAGTCTTTTCTATAGTTCGTTTAGGTTTAATTTGTACTTGTTTTTTTATATTCTCTTTAGTTTCGGTTATTAGTGGTTTCATATGTACACATATTAGGTTATGGTTTTTGTTTATTGCAAGTTTAATGTGTAGATATAAATGATATTGTGGTTTTGTTGATTGCATGTATTGTTAAACATCTTCTTTGGTTTATGTTTATTCAAAATCTATCTATATTGTGCATGTTTAACAATGTGTATCTTACGTAGTCTTAACAAATGGTTCGCATGAAAATCCCCGATGTTAAATCATCAGACAAATCTCATAAAATCATAAAGGTGGTGGCTCCACAAGAGGTATATATATATGTATAGCTTCTATGTGTGTTTTAATTGTAGTGTTATGTAGTTTTTTTTTTTTGATACAACAC
Organism: Fagopyrum tataricum; assembly: GCA_002319775.1. Lineage (NCBI taxonomy): Eukaryota > Viridiplantae > Streptophyta > Magnoliopsida > Caryophyllales > Polygonaceae > Fagopyrum > Fagopyrum tataricum. Next base: position 29,621,808 of record CM008284.1, read on the forward strand.
GGTAAGAAATTAGAAAGATTCATCTCCTCGAGATCAATCTTCCTAGGGTATCCGAACGGATGAGATCTTCAACCAACACCATGGAAGAAGAGACAAACTGGGAAGGGACATGACCCAACTCCGCCAACTTGTCAGCCACCAAATTAACCTCCCGGAAAATATGACGGATAATCACCTGATCAAAGAAACACAAGATATTAGAAATATCTGATAAAATAAGATCAAGCTCCCAAGGAGGTTTCCAAATAAATTTAATTGAATTGATAATTGTCAGGTTATCCCCTTCAATTTCAATTCGATTCACCTTAAGATCACAAGCCCCAGAGACCTTCTCTAAGCGCGCATGCTTCAGCATGAAGGGCCGAGAAAGAGACACACGGCCCAAAACCCAGAGAAACAGTCTCCGCATTATGATCTCTAATAATATAGCCAAAAGACGATTTTCCGTTTTCTTTTTTAGATCCATCAAAATTTAATTTAACAAAGCCCTCACTTGGTTTTACCCATTTGATATTTCGCTTCGTTCTCGCATTTTCCTTTCTTTTGGACTCCAAACCGTTCCTTTTAAAAGAGGAAATCCAATCGTTAATCTGGGATTGAATCAGAGGTTCAAAGTTTATGGGCTTTACTCTATTGAAAATAGAATGGTTTCTAGCAAACCAGATATTCCACCATACCAAAGACAGAATAATAAGATTTTTATTGCTCAGCTTTTCATGGATGTGCTGGCAGACACTCTAAATATTAACATTAGCATTATGAATTTCTGTGACAACACTCTTAACTTTACTCGATCTAATATTTGCTTTTAGGAAGGGACATCCAAAGAAAAGATGTCTTGACGATTCAAAAGGGTGATCACACAGAACACAACCCATAGGAACCGGAATTCTCTGTTTTTCCAAATTTTCTTTAGTTGGAAGGCCATTAATTGATGGTTTCCAAAGGAAGTTCTTAACTTTAGGCATTATGTCCAAATCCCAAACCCAGGCATTTGGACTCTCCTCATTTTTCTTATTCAGATTTAACAATTTCATGGCCGAACTGGTCGAGAAGGAACCATTGGTAGCCGCAACCCAATACAATCTATCTTGGATATAGGATTTCGGAAGTAGGTATTCTTTGATCGTTGTTAATATGTTCATCGGGATGTTATTACTTAGTTCAGTATCGATTTTCTGAATGTTCCACTTATTTTCATAAATATAGTCACTAACCATCTCACGATCGTCTACTCTACTTCTATCGAAGCAGAGCTCGATCAAGGGTTTACTAGAGCACCAACAGTGGTTCCAAAAACGAATGGCCTTACCATCACCGACGTTTCATCCCAAACCCATCTCGAACTCTTTCTTTAGATGCATTAACTTTTTCCAGTGCCAAGAAGAATTATTTTTAGGCCAATAATTCCATAGCAAACAATTTTTGAGGTACTTTTCGTTCACAATTTTTACCCATATATTGTCAGGTTCCTGAAGAATTTTCCAGAGGAGTTTCATTTGGAGATCTTTATTCATGTCCTCATCTTTTCTAATACCAGTACCACCACACACCTTGAGTTTACAAATTTTATCCCAGCTGATAAGTGGATGGTAATTCGGCCCTTTATTCCAGAAGAAATTTCTATTGATTTGGTCAAGTTCCTTAAGAATATAACTCGGAAGCATGAAACTTTGCATAACATAGCTAGGTTTAGCGTTCAGATTTGCTTTGATAAGGACAATTCTTCCTTCCTGCGAAAGGGACGAAGCTTTCCACTTAGTGAGCTGATTCCTGGATTTTACTATAACGTCTTCGAAGGTACTTTTGTTAACTTTACCATTAATAATGGGACAACCTAAATATTTCTCGAGACAGATCGAAGAATTAATTCCCAAATCAGCTTGAATAGAACTAACACAGGCTGCTGAAACATTCTGTGATGGTTGGAACGCCGATTTTCCCAAATTTATTTTCTGCCCCGAGATAATACAAAACCCATTAAGCAGATCCATAGTCTTTCTACATGGTTCCAGAGAAGCTTTTAAGAAGATGATAATATCATCTGCAAAGGAGAGAAACGAGATAACCGTTCCTCCCCTGGAAATCGGGAAACCACACGTTTTCTTATTTAGATTGCTTTGTTTTTGGATATTACGGACCAGAACCTCCGCACCAAGATTAAACAGTAGAGGAGAAATAGGGTCCCCCTGCCGCAGACCTTTCTGAGGGTAGATCATACCAGTTGGTTTATCATTAAGTAACAAAGAATAAGACGTAGTTGTAATACATTCCTTAACCCAATTAGTAAACTTTTCATTAAAACCAAATTTTCTTAAGACAGTTAGGATAAACGGCCATTCAACTCTATCATATTCTTTTTCCATATCTAACTTGATTGCGATATAACCTTGTTTCCCTTTCTTAGATTTAAAGCCATGAAAGACTTCATGGGCAATAAGAACATTATCATGAATAGATCTACCCTGAGTGAACGCGCTTTGTCGGGGATGGATTAATTTAGGAATGACACTTTTAAGTCTTTTAGCCAGAATTTTGGCAATTATTTTATAGATCGTGGAACATAGGCTTATTGGTCTAAAATCCGTAGTTCTTAGTGGGTTATCAATTTTCAGAATTAAGGTGATGCACTGTGGTTGATTTGCTTCAAAAATTTTCCCGTTCTATAAAAACTTTTGACTGCCCTAATAACAGAAGGGCCAACAATATTCCAGTATCTCTGAAAAAATCCAGCCGACATCCCATCCGGGCCAGGAGATTTATCACTCCCAATATTGAATAGTGCACTTTTAATTTCATCATTCGAAAAGGGCTTAGAGAGCATCTCATTATCCACTGCCGACACCTCGCAAGATATCACGTCGAGAAAATGGGTAAACTGACTCGACATGTTATAATTAGACTTGAATCTGTCGTTGTAGTCCCTAAGAAATTCCTTCATGATATCATCTTCTCTGTTCCATACAACACCATTAGGGTCTGTAACCATGTTGATTGCTTTCCTATTTCTTCTCCCCGTTGCTCTTCTATGATGATACTTAGTATTTCTATCCCCCAGCTTAAGATAGTTAGATTTTGCCCTTTGGCTCCAGTACTTTTGTTGGTAATTAATTAAACATTCCCTTTTTACCATTAATCTGTTGAGCTTTTCATTTCTCTGGGCAGAGTAGTTCCGGGCATTTAGATTTTGAAGAGAACCGATATTTTGATCAATAATTCTCATTTGTTTGTTAATATTTCCAAATTTCTCTTTACTCCATACCTTAATCATGGATTTTAATAATCTAATTTTCCTCACTAGGTTAAACATATTTGTTCCCTCAAAATTAGTTCTCCATGATTGTTTTATGATTTGTTCACAATCATTCCTTTCCGACCACATCAATTCAAACCTGAACGGCTTATTTTTATATTCAATTCCTCTATGAGATAATTCCAGAGATATCATACAATGATCCGAAGTGGTAAACGCATGGTTCCAAATATGTGCTTGACTATACCTATTGAGAATTTCGAAATGTGCAAATGCTCTATCAAGTTTTTCCAGAGTGTTATTTTCTCCTTCTCTTTTCCTCCGCCAAGTAAAATCATTCCCCCGAGAATTTAGTTCTAATAAGTTACACTTTTGAATGATCTCATTTAGTCTTTTGAACCTTGATGCATTATTGATGCAACCACCACTTTATCAGTAGGGTTTAATAAATCATTAAAATCCCCCATAATAATGCAGGGGTTATTTTGGTTATTAACACAATTAGTAACCTTATTCCAGAACTCGTCTTTGGATTTTTCGTTCGGCGGGGCATAGATAAGGAAGATATTACAAGTGAAATTAATCTCAAAATTAGTATGTTCGATCATCATAAACCTTTCATCCTTTAACCGGATAAGAAAATTTTCGTTAATAAGGCGATTACTTTTCCAGAGAAGGCATAACCCTCCCGCGAAACCATTAAAAGGAATGAAGGATATATTATCGAAACCCGCATTTCTCCACCATTTATATTCCGGTTCAATATTCGATTTAATTTCAGCGAGCATTAAAATGTCAATATGTTCATTTTGGGTTGTTATCTTAATATCGGTCCAAAAATTTTTCCTACGAAAACCCCTGCAATTCCAATAAGAGATCTTCATTATAAAATTAAATATTTAAATCTTTATTCGAATAATGAGGTTTCGGGCTCAAGAAAAAGACCCTAGATTCTACCCAATAGGTTCTGATTCCAAACTTACTGAGGCCATTCACCATTACACTTAATCCGGAATCGGTCTTCTCACAGCGAAAAAACCGGTCGAGGAGATATAAATTTCGGAGCAAGCGGGGCCTTAGGTCACAGCACAAAGGACCAGTAAGGGAAGCCTACCAAAACCTGTTATAACGATTCTTTTGTGCATACAAATCAGACACAAGGAGCAATAGACCAAACAGACATAACAATAAGATACCACATTCATACAAAACTAGATTGAGAGGTAACTTGAAGCGTACATAGGCATTAATTACATACATCCAGTCCATCTTGCCAAAGTTACACAAACATACATCCAAACGCCAACAACAGCGCAGAATACCGATAAAGATGCACCAAACAAACCAAAATATAAGATTTCAGATAGGGAGCAACAAGATGTATGAAGCATAATCCCAAGTATTTCCACATTCATTTTCTACAAAATAGAGATAGAGTTCCAAGCTAACCACAAAACCCCGCCAGCAGAAGCAAAAGTCGTACGCCATGGAAAACAAACTCAGTTCCTTTGTTTTTTGACACCCTTCAGAAAGGAGGATGCCGTGTCATCATCCACCTCCATTGACTTTCTCTTGCTCGAGTCAGACTTAGTCGAATCCACCTTTTTAACATCCATAGAATTCAGCAGCATATTAACAGTGTTGAAGGACTGGAAAGAGTGTTCAGAAAAATATTCTTCATCATCCTCCACTTCCAAATCACCATTAACCATAAATTCAGCTATAACATCCTCATTGTCTTCATCATTATCGACAAAGATAGTAGTTTCAACAGCATTTTCAAAACCAATCTAGTCAGATTCATTTTCAATTGCATATGTCTCCTTTTCAAAAGCCACAGCAGGAGCATGGGCAAGAACAATGTTCTGGTCATCATTCTCGGCAAGAGGAGTCAATGGATTAGTGTCAGGCACAAATAGGTCATCCCCATCCTTATCATCACAAGGGATAGGAAGCACACCACTGGCCACAGCAGACGTGCCCCCCACATGATCAATGGAAACATTAGTCACAATTACAGCAGGTTCAACCCAGGAATGGAGTGGTTGTTCGAGCTTGCTTTCGAGCTAACCGGAGAGGCAGCTGACTTGAAATTGATAGAAATGCCTCCTCTACCAGACAGATAGGGTCTAAACCCACCTGTGGCAAAGTTGGCATTTCCACCAACATTTTTAGACGAGCCAACCTTCACCCAGTCAGCCTTACTTTGTTCTTCACTTCCATTACCTTTATCATTCTTGAAACTTCTTTTGAAATTAATTCTGACCTTCTTTGCTTTCATGACACGAAGAGGGCACTCCTCAAAGGAATGAACCTCCTCTCCACAATGACCACACCCTTTCGAAAAATCTTCAAACCAGATCATGAACTCTTTCAGGTCATTATTTTCATCAGGAATAGGCACTTTATCAATAATAATAAATTTCTCATCAACATCCAGATTGATGCATATTCTCATATAGCTTCCAATTTTTCCACTCATAGAATAAGGATCAAGTTTGATGAACTTACCCACCTTGTTCTCCTCAATAATCGTTTGAATAGCTTCTCTATTTGCATATTTAGCAGGTAGTAAAGGAATTCGGACCCAAAGGTCAAGTTCAGTGACTGATTCAGTCATAACATTGAAGTTCGGTTTCCATGGTTTCAGGATAACCAACTGTCCAAGGACATGGTAAGGTCTTTGTTCCCAGACAAACTTCTTGTCCAGAGGATTAGCAAAGCTAACCTCGAACCAGAAATTCCCCTTAGGAACAAAAAATATTTCGCCTTTAGCATTTTTCCAATCAGAGAGTAGTTTATTGCGGATCTTCGGGAAATCGATAGGGCCCCCAAAGATCCTACCCATCAGACAAGACTCTTTAAGTTTTTGAAAATTGGTTCTCACCTTAGCCAGCTTAGCCAGATAGTCTGCCAACTCAGGGACATCAGAAGATGGCTTAGCCACATCACGGCTGGGAACTTCGAATAACTCATGAGCATGCACACCCGAGCTACCCAGCAAGTCCACTTTTCCTCTCCCTTTTTATTCGGATCTGATACAAGGGCCTCCACAAAGGACTTGCCTTTCTTATCCATACCACGGGTTGACCTAGTCACGAGCGGCAACCCCTTGGAGATAAGAGAAGAGATCGAGGATAGATCTTGAGATGTAATATTGAGACTAAGGAAAAGGAAGTAAAGAAGGAATAAATACGAACGATTCACAGGGTTTATATAGATGATTAGAGATCTTTTTAACACAAGAACACAGAGAAGGAAAAAATCGAAAAAATCCACAAAAGGACATGAGAGAGGTGTACCAGATTTCCATCGCCTTCGTTCTTTCGGCGCCGTCGAAAACAACACGGCCGTTAGGGAAGTAGGGTACTCCCTGACCAAGGATCTTACAGATCCGCAGAGGGTCATACCACAGATATTGCCTAGGCTTATAGATCCACAAAGCGTCCATCTTGCTAGAGTATAGATACCAAACAAAACCCACACAACAGACCACTCTATACCTCGAAGATAGAAGCCGGAAATAAGGGATTTGCAACATCCAAATCTCATTACAAGTTCAGATGGACAGTAGGAGGGAACTAGACTGAAGCAGAGAGCAACGAAACTAGTTAGAGCCCCTATACTCCATGGATTAAGGGGGAGACGATTCATCGTCTAGGTTACGGGATAGGAAAGAAAGGGGGCGCGTGGAAAAAAGCACAGGCACGTTCTTTTTCAGTATTCAGGGTTTACTATGTATGTTGTTTAACAGTGTGTATCTTTGGTTTCTTTGGTTTTTTTGGTTTCTATGTATGTTTCAATAATATGTATATTGTTTTATGTAGTTATTATTTTTCATTGTGTATACACAATTAGATAAGGCTTTGTCCTGTTTTATGTAGTTATCATTTTGTCATTGTGTATACACATCTAAAGAGCATAAACATGTTTCAAGATAAAAATGTCTCCAACTTTAGGTTTTTGTTGTTTTCATTTCGGTCAACACACACATTATGATCTAATTTTGTGTAATTTCTTACTAACTTTCATATATACATGGCTTTTATTGTTCAATTCACCAACAAATGAAGTGAAACCAAAAAAATGTCTCTGCACGCATCAATTGTTATCGCCGGATAATTCTCATCCCTCAAATATTATCTCAATTTTCTACAACCGATAAAGACAGATTTAAAACAGGTGTTTTCAAACATATATCGAAATGGGCACGAAGCTGAAGTTGTCCAATCAGTTGATTCACTTCATGCTAATGAGGGAAGTCATCACCAAGAGAAACCACTCAATATGGTTTGGTATTAATAACACCTTAATCCGTTTTGGTTAATTGAATTTCAAAACATAATTGGGTTAACATGTGGGGATGAGGGAGTCAAAGAGGCTGAAAAGATGGAAGATGTTGATATGGCTTATGTCGTTGGTTATGATCGTTGTACCAATGGTCAGCTTGAAGCTATATTTGAAAAGGAGCCAGATGACTCACAATTTAAGTACAAAATGGCATTAATCATTTTTGTTGAAGGAGTTTGTTCGCTGTTTTTACACGCCTATAAACCTTTATCAATAATGATAAAGACCTATAAGTTAGTAAAATAAGGAAGGGATAGTCTTATATTTATAACCTGTAATAATTCCCTAAATAGCAACGAACCCACAGTGTATGGGTCAATCACAGTAAAGGTAAGTATTCGAGGGTCGATCTCAGGGACTGGGAGGATTAATATGCAACAATGATTAAATATAAAATAAATCTCAATTAAAGACAGGAGGTTGGAAAAGATAAGGGAAAGAAATAAAAAAGGTTTGAAAAGGGTTTTGGGCTGCTCTCAATTGAATGTCACCTTCAATCAAGAGCAGTTTTATAAAAGGAAATAAAACAAAAGATAATCAAGTTAAAGGAAAGAAAATGGATTCCAAGGGTTCAAGATCATTGTTTATACATATAGATTCAGGAAGACTCATAAAGATATATGGTAGAAAAGCAACAGGGATGAACGTTTCTAGGCTGGCAGTCTATTACCGGGTAAGTCTCAAGACTATCTAGTTCCAAACCAACTACCTATTACCGGGTAAGTCTCAAGGTAGAGAGGTAGGAAATTCTTAACAAACCAGACCACAAACTAAGGGAAAGGTAAACCGTTACCGGGTAAGTCTCAGGTATTACCCTACTTAGCAAGGAATCTAAGCACATTCAACCAATAAAGGATAAACCTTTATTACCTATGATCAGTCTCTCATGTATCTATGAAGGAATATCACCGGATAAGTCTCATTTCCAACTTAGGTTACTAGCTAGAAGGATTCTAACTAGATTCAAGAACAAGCCAACCATTAGGATTTCTAGCAATTCAAAGCCAAAACAAAGCACAATCTAATCCATCATAATCCAAGGCATAAACAAATCCCTGTCAACCTTGGAACCACAAGGTTCTAGCCAATAACAATCATATCAAGACAATTAAAAGAAACAACAAAGGGGAATGAAAAGAACTTAACTTCAATAAATGAAAACCTTCAATCTTCTCAAATCTCGAATCAACAATGTCTTCTCAACAAAACTAAATATGAAAGTATGAATCTTTAAGCTAAACTAAAGAAGAACAATGGTGGAGAAGAAGGGAAAGGAAGGGAGGCGGCTCCCCCCTATGGGGTAAACTAACCCTAAAAGAAACGGACTAATTCGGACCCTTAGAAATAACCTAGAGCTTCCCTTTTATAGGCAACAATCTTCCAAAGGACGGGCTGGGCCAAAACCGATCCAAAAATAAGATAAAATCGCCGAACAGGAAATCTCGGGCAAAAATCTCGGCCGAGATCGGGCCAGTCGGGACCGAGATTTGGCAATAGAACCTTCAGCGCGTCAGGACTTCGGAAATTTGGCCGAGATCGAAAAATCTCGGCCGAGCTCGAACCATCTCGGCCGAGCCAAAGAAATCTCGGCCGAGCCAGGATAAATCTCGGCCGAGCCAAGATAAATCTCGGCCGAGCCATGGTCATCTCGGCCAAGCCAAGTGGATCTCGGCCGAGCCAAGTGGAATCTCGGCCGAGCCATGAGAAATCTCGGCCGAGATTTGGACCATCTCGGTCTAGTCTGACCAAGATCGGTCCATCTTGGTCCGAGATCGGTCCATCTTGGTCCGAGACGCGGTCTTCTTCGTTCCTTCGCGCCTTTAGCTCGATTCCTCGCGTCTTTAGCTCGATTCCTCACCTTTCCCGTGCACGTAGCTCGCTCCAATGCGTCCACTTCGAGGCTTGATCCTCAGATACGTCGTTTTAGCTCCAAAATAGGTCAAATCACCTACAAAGCCACAAATAGCGTGTGTAGACATCTATTCTTGCAAAGTAGAACTAAACAAGCATATATGGCACAAACTAAGGCTAAAACATGAATGCGGAAAGGGAAAATCTAACTAAATGCATGAGTGTAACAGTTCGATAAACCATGTTATCAAAATATCCCATACTTATCCTTGCTTGTCCTCAAGCAAGTAGTAAATCTAAGATAGGATAACATGAATTTTCTATGCAAAACAAAAATAAAAACGTGAAGTGCTTCTAATTATGATCATCCTCAATAGTGCAAGTTTTATAGCTAAAGATATATTTCAATTAAGATCAAATGAAATAGGCATAGAAAGGATAATTATACTTTACAAAAATTTCACATTCATCATCAAAATTACTAATATCTAATATTCATGAGAAAATCAAGTTTAAGCCTGCCAAGTCAAATACATGTATACATAGATCAAAAGGACTTAGCAAATAAAGGCCAAGAAATGTGATAAGGATAGGATGTTATTTAGGTCATGTGGTGCTAATCCGGGAAGAAGAAACAACACACTTCATCTTTTCAACTCAACATTCAGCACCCTTGCATAACCTGCATATTTTCTTCCTTTTCTTTTCTTTTCTTTTCTTTCTTTCTTTCTTTTTCTTGAGTGAAAGGCATTGGTGCACAGTAGCCGAAACCTTGGTGTTCAGTTTCCTTCACGTACCTCACACCAAAATGCACATACCAAATCAACTCTAAGGGAATGTTTTTAAAACTAATCAGACTTTGGCAATGCACAAACACTCGGCTATGTGAATGGTACCGAGTTACTCATCTTTCATAGCCAACAATCCCTTATAAGATTTTCTTTTCTTTTTCACATCACATTTCACATCCTTCAAACTTCTTCAAACAATTCACAACACAACAATTTCAGCACACACCTTCAAACTAAACATTCCTAATTCCCGGATAGGAGACAATGGATTTCATGTTTGAGGGGTTTAAGCATGATAAAGATAGAAGAAGAATGAAGTCGAACTGCCTAAATCATCCCTATGCAATGTATAAGAACTTATCATGAAGCTTCAACTATCCAAACTCAATCCAACTAGACAAGGTAATTTCATAATTCACATAAAATTCAAGCAAAGTATTCAAATCCCATATATGCCATAAATCAAATTGAGCTCAAAAGTAATAATCAAAAGCCAATTCACAAGCACAATACCATCATAGGGATCATGTCATTCCTAGAAGCACATAATAAATTTTTTTATTTATTATTTATTTTATATATGCATGCTAAAAGGAAAACGTGTGACAAGAAAAGAAACATGCTAAAAGACTGCGTGTATCCCACCCCATACTTAAAACTCACATTATCCCCAATGTGAAGAATAAATAGAAGTGAAAAAGAATACTCACAATGTAAAAATCAGTGATATGACACATGTAAATGGAAGTGGTGGTGGAAACAAGCGGCTGTGCAATCTCCTTCAAGTAAATATTCTTCATTTATTACCTAAAACCTGAAAAGACAAAAGAAACAAAACGCGCAGAAATGCAAAAGCAAAAAGCAAAAACAAAAACAAGAGTACAAAAGACTCTTACCTCGGGCTGCCTCCCGAGAAGCGCTTGGTTTAAGGTCTCTAGCCAGACCAAATTCTGTGGTTGTGTTGGCTCACATCAAAAACCTTGGACTGCTCATCCAGTCCTTGCAACCACTTCTCACAGGACCCATATAATTTCTTCTTGAAGACTCTCGTCATGTCCTGAATGAAGATCTCCACTCTTCCCAGCATTGGAGGATGGTAAGGGATAGTCTTGTGGGTTACCCCATACTTGAACTATATGCTCTTTTGGTCAGGGAGAAGCTTCAATCTAACCGTGGGAGGTTTCTTTGGCACTGCCCTCCAACTTTTAGACGCAGCTCGAGTAAGGTGGAAGCCACAGGGACGATTTTCAGCAAATCTCGGGCAACCATGTATGAAATCTCGGCCGAGATTTGTAGGGATTAGGCCGAGATTTTCCTTCTGCACAGGAATCTCGGCCGAGATAGGAATGATCTCGGCCAATCTCGGGATAGGGCTGTCCGATCCGTCTTCCTCCTTCGTCAGCTCTTCATCCTCGATGCGCTCTTCCTTTGGATGAACCTCTTCCCTGGGAGTTACCATGCTTTCAGATTTCTCCCTTGATCTCCGCAATTCGTTTAGCGTTTGAGGTCCTTCCCTGGGAGATAAGGTACGTTCAAATTTGATTATGTATTTGTTGTACCAAGATTCAATTTCTGCCCGTTGTCGTCTTGCTTCATATCTTCGGTACATAATTTCATCTTCTAGATAATCAATCTGTTCTAGTCTTTCCTCACTTTCTCCCACTCGGCTCACCAAGAAAATCTCATATTCTAGTTCTCTCTCCAAATAGTCAATCCGCTCCAAGGTTGCATCTAACTCAGCTCGAAGGTTTCTCTCAGCCATTTTGTTAAACCTGGAGAATGCAAAGACAGAAAGAGAACAAGATCAAAAGTAACAAGAAAGATCTAAACTATAAATAATCAAAAACGCAGAAAAATCTTTCTCAATCCCCGGAAACGGCGCCAAAAACTTGTTCGCTGTTTTTACACGCCTATAAACCTTTATCAATAATGATAAAGACCTATAAGTTAGTAAAACAAGGAAGGGATAGTCTTATATTTATAACCTGTAATAATTCCCTAAATAGCAACGAACCCACAGTGTATGGGTCAATCACAGTAAAGGTAAGTATTCGAGGGTCGATCTCAGGGACTGGGAGGATTAATATGCAACAATGATTAAATATAAAATAAATCTCAATTAAACACAGGAGGTTGGAAAAGATAAGGGAAAGATATAAAAAATGGTTTGAAAAGGGTTTTGGGTTGCTCTCAATTGAATGTCACCTTCAATCAAGAACAGTTTTATAAAAGGAAATAAAACAAAAGATAATCAAGTTAAAGGAAAGAAAATGGATTCCAAGGGTTCAAGATCATTGTTTATACATATAGATTCAGGAAGACTCATAAAGATATATGGTAGAAAAACCACAGGGATGAACGTTTCTAGGCTGACAGTCTATTACCGGGTAAGTCTCAAGACTATCTAGTTCCAAACCAACTACCTATTACCGGGTAAGTCTCAAGGTAGAGAGGTAGGAAATTCCGAACAAACCAGACTACAAACTAAGGGAAAGGTAAACCATTACCGGGTAAGTCTTAGGTATTACCCTACTTAGCAAGGAATTTAAGCACATTCAACCAATAAAGGATAAACATTTATAACCTATGATCAGTCTCTCATGTATCTATGAAGGAATATGACCGGATAAGTCTGATTTCCAACTTAGGTTACTAGCTAGAAGGATTCTAACTAGATTCAAGAACAAGCCAACCATTAGGATTTCTAGCAATTCAAAGCCAAAACAAAGCACAATCTAATCCATCATAATCAAAGGCATAAACAAATCACTATCAACCTTGGAACCACAAGGTTCTAGCCAATAACAATCATATCAAAGAAAGACAAATAAATAGATAACAAAGGAAAATAAAAATTACTTAACTTTAATAGATGAAAACCTTCAATTTTGACAAACTCGAATCAACAATCTCTCAACAATCTCTTCCAAACAAAACTGAATAACAAAGTCTTAATCTTTAAGCTAACCTATGAAGAACAATGTAGAAGAAGAAGGGAAAGGAAGAGAGGCGGCTCCCCCCTATGGGGTAACCTAACCCTAAAAGTCTTAATCTTGTAAATCTTTAAGTCATGAAATGACGTACTGAGTGTTTATATCTATTCTTTTATATATGATTATCCTTATACTGTGCCTTATGTACCACTACTTTGTATTAATTGACTTTATGTACTGACTTTCTGTTTAAGGTACAACCTTGTGTCTACATTATAAATGGGTTTCCCTACTTCTACATTGTCTTTTAGTTCTCATCATGAATGTTACTTGTGTGTTTCATTAAGAATTGGTTATTCATGATAACAAATATGCATTGTTTATGTACTGATTTATTATGTGATTTTGTAATGTATATTATGTGATTTTTTTCTACTTATTTTTATTAATTGACTTATGTATTGAGTTTAAGTTTAAGGCACAAACTTGTGTATGCATTATAAATGATTTCCCTACTTCTGCAATGTTTAAAATTTCTAGTTATGCATGCTACTTGTGTATTCCTTAGAAACTGATTATTCATGATAACAAATATGCATTCTTTATGTACTAATTTTGCATTATGATTATGTACTGATATTTGTATGTAATGTTTTGTCATCTATTGTTAATGTTTTAGTGTTTCAGAAGCCCAAACTATTTCATTGTCTGATATAATGAACAAACTTCTAGAAATTCAAAATGAACAAACTAAGCTTAGTCCGAAGGTTGATCAACAACAAGGGATTATAGAAGAACATGTGTCATACTCCAAAGATTTGGGAATGATGTATGAGAGACTTGATTCAACCCTTTTTCTAGCTTGCAAACGCATTGAAAATAACATTACAAAGCTAATCAAAGACCTTATTTCCCCTGGAGCTGCTGAAACCAATGCCCTTCCGTTGACGAAGATGTAGAAAACTTGGTTGTTGACCCATCTGACCACTCAAGTGAGGTATGAAAATTAACTTTTTGATAATCAAAGTTTCAATATTATGCTAAGGAGATAATAATACATAAAGTTATTCGAGTGATTAATGTTTGATATATTTACATGTTTTGTCAAGAGGAAGCTGTTGAGGAAGAGTCATCTCTTTGAATGGGTTTGAGGCTCAGGAAAGAAAGTCAATGGAAGCGAGCTCCTTACCGTAAAGATGTGAAGTTACCAAAAGCTCTTTTTGGTAGCATGCTAGAGCCTAGTGATCGACAAAAGCTCTACAACTTTGTTAAGGACAAGGACAACAAAGGCACAATAAAGGGGTACACCACAAACTTCTCTAGGGCATCCATAATGGAAATTATGCAGAAAGGCGGATGGATCAAGAATGAGGTACATTTATACATTATGCTTATGTAATGGTTTTGCATTTTATGTTCTGTTTTATTACTGGCTGATTGTTCGTCTTATGTAGTGACATCTTGTGCATCTTATGTCCTACTTATGCATCTAGTGTTCTCATTATATATTTTATGTAGTGATTATAAATTGCACTTACATCTTATGCCCTGTTTTCATATATTATGTAATGTTGATGATTTGTGTACATATTATCTTGAAATGCAGCTATCTTTTGTTTTTTTTTTATATTTATATATATTTTTTTATATTTTATTGTGTTTAAATTCTTGTGTATCTTTATTTTATTACAGGCTATTGACGAAGTCATAACTCTTATGAGGAAATCTATTATGGAGTTCAAAGATATCTTTGCACGCATAGCTGTTTTGGATTGTAACTTTGGAAGAGCATACAACAAAACAAAACTTGCCACTTTTGTTGAGGTTGGAGCAGATTCTTACGAGTTTGATGAAATTGTATATGTTGTTGTCAAAGGAGATGCACCGTCCCTGTTCAGAATAGATTTTTATGAGTCGATTTTATATATGCCCCATTAAACCTTCTTGAATCTCATTGGGTGGCTGTTGAGATCAACCTCCTTGAATGGTGCATTTATGTTTATGATCCTCAAGCTGTGTTTGTGCAAGAAGATAAGTTGCAGACGGAATTAGAGCCTTTTGCTACTTCGTTTCCCCATGTGTTGAAGCTTCATGGTCATCCCACAAGACTCGGGGATAACCTCAATATGCCATTCAAGATTGTCAAGAAGACAAGATTGAATAACAACGCTGATGGGTATGTGTATGTTTACATAACTTAGTTTTTGTGTCCTATATTTTACAACTTGATATATGTTTACATATAAGACTGTTTATACTTTACATATTTCAGAGGTAGTTGTGGCATTTACACTATGAAGTATATTCAATTCCTAGCTTCCGGAAGAAATGATCTATCAGAAATTAGTGATGTATCTCTCCCAACTTATAGAGAACAAATATCCTTTGCTATATTTGGCAGGGATTGACCTTCATGGTTCCAAGACAATTAATGTGTGATGTTTCCTTATGTATTGGATGGTTCTAAAACATTTCCACTAACAGTTTCAGTCATCTTTTGTTTTTGTAACAGTTGTGTGCATTGACTTTATGTTGGAATGGATTTGACTCGGTTTTAAACAATTAACCAATAGTGGTTGTTAATGTTTTGTTACCTATCTTGAATGCTTCTTCATACTTTATGGTTTTAACTGCGACATACCTTGTGTAGTGATCCAGCTAACCTTGTGTAGCGTATAATTTTTAACTTGTGTAATGGTTTTTTGTTGTATGTCTACATAACCATGTCCTGTTTACAACAAACATATGTAATGACTTTGTGTACCTCTATTTTGTATCCAAAAAATTTATGTTTCTCCCACAATGTATGTGTATGTACCTGAATATAGTATTACAATATTCCCTATTTTGTTATTATTAATGCATAATAATATGCAACAATTCAATATAGAGTCAAAACATATCAAATTTCCTATTTCGGTTGATTGAGACATGTCTTCTTGTTGTGCCCACCCGCGCCTGCGGGTTGCCTGTTCCGTCCCTGCGTCTCTCTTGTTACGCAGGTGCGTCTTGTCCCGGGTCTACCTAGAGTTAGGTAGATCCTTTCCTTTCCTAGTATGAGCGGGTTAGTAGCATGCTACGTACGTGTATGAGGTTAGAATGATGATAAGTATGATATCGTTTATGCCGGTTATGGCTTTGAGGTTTATGAGTTAGGATATGATCCTTATGGATCCCTTGGGTCTACGTGTGACCCCTTTAATGGATATGAGTGTGATATATTGTTATGCCTTGTTACTAGGCAGTGTTGTCCTCCAGATTGGAGTGGACCAGGTTGAGAGTTGATCGTAGTGAGACTACTACTGAGGTTGAGGTAAGTCCATAGGACTTACTTAGCTACCATCCTTATATTGGATGTATGCATGAGTGGTGTTTGTTATATGTTTTATAACATGCGATATGGTTCATTACCGACCTATGTTATATTGATGCCCATTGTAGTGGCTGTGACAACTTACCTATCATCCCGTAGTGGAGTCTGGGAAGTTCTCAATAAGCTAGTTAGATCTGGTATACGGGAAGGGCACTGACCACTCCTTATGGTATACAGGAAGGTGCGTTGATACCACTCCAGCTAGCTATTGCACGCAGAGGCGAGGATTATATACATACCTTGTGTCACATATTTTCATATGCAGATTTATATACTATTTGAGTGATTGACGTTATAAAGATAATAAACCGGGTAAATGTGTGAAATCATGATGATGTGTTATGATTCCTGATGTGTGTTTGTGCTCTAGCATCTTCTTATATATGTGTATGGTTAGCTAACGGTATTATACCGTGTTGTAGATCCTTTGCAGGTTAGGAGAGCTGCAGAGTGATCCAGAGGGGTGATCCGCTGAGGGCTCCGTACACAGGGTCGATATCGTGGGTTATGGGGTTTTTATGTTGTACGGATATATACTTTTGTTTTGTACTCAGCGGTTACTCTGTATTACCTTTTGATATATATATATATATATATATATATATATATATATATATATATATATATATATATATATATATATATATATATCAGTTTTATGTTTTGTTTTAATCTATCAGTGCCTTGTTGTAAGATTCAGTGAACTTGTTGTCAGGCTAGGGTCAGGATCCATTGTGAGATCCTAGCCCAATAGCACCTCGAGTCCTACGAATTTGGGGTGTTATAAAGTTGGTATTAGAGCCTAGGTTGACAACAATGGCACTTGTAATCTGCGATAAAGGTCGAATAGATAAATAAACAGAACCCGAAAGGGTTTGACTTTTCAAAAGGTTTTGGTTTTGAAATGAGTACAAATGTTTTGGGATATCGTGTACGTGAGCCATCGCCCCTCTGAAGATCTCGACAGTATAGATATATATAGATATTCTGTTGTGATTGATTTGACATATGGCATATATATAACCTTCTAAGTTAGGTTTACGTCTTCTGCAGATGGTTAAGACTAGAGCCTTACCTGCAGCTAGACGAGGTAGAGGTAGACCCCCTCTAGGTAGAGGACGGGGTAGGACTCCTGCTGGCGGTTCACATGCAGTGAGAGAGATTCATGAGGAGGTTGCTAAGAGTGCCGTTCCTAAGACAAGGAACGGTGCTGCTGAGAGACAAGGGTCACAAAGAGCCCAGTCTGGTGATTCTGATCGTGTCTCCATGGGGGGATCAGAGTTCCGTGCTTATATCATATGAGTAGAGGAGGCTGCCAGAGCCGGTAGACGTGCCCCAGATTTACAGGCACAGGAGGGACCATCTGAGAGATCCCACGGAGTGACTCAGGTGCCAGCTTTACAAGCACATGCTGCTGAGATTCCTCAGGTTCGAGAAGAGCAACGAGGGCCTCGACCAGATGCCTGGTTGAAGGCATTCCACCAGATGGTTGTACCCCCTTTCATTGGGAAGGTGGGGTTACAGGTTGAGCTCTGAATTGGACATGTGGACTCAGCTCTAGAGTCCATTAGATGTCCAATGGACAAACAGATCGAGTTGGTGCATACGTTATTCCGGGATTTGGCACAGCACTGGTGGAGGTCTGTATGGGGTCAGGTTAGTAGTTCTGATCAGACGAGGACCCTGATTAGAGAGCGTTTCTGCCCTGACTCACTGAGGAGGGAGAAACTGCGAGATTTTGTGGAGGCTGGGTTTGAGGATGTACTAGTCTCCGAGGCTATCAGGAGGTTTCAGGAGGAGCTGGCATTGTTGGGTCCAACTGCACCTCCTGCAGATCAACATGTATATCTGTTTTCCCGACGACTGAGGGATACTACCCGGACCTACATGGCGGGATTTCATTGTGAGACTCTTATGGATTATTAGGATAGAGCTTCCGACTATGAGAGGGAGCGAGTTGGTCAGAGGAGAGCATCTCAGACCGGAGGGTCTGAGAAGAGGCAGCGTTACAGGGCAA